>JASSUY010019308.1:0-22582 GCA_032466535.1 Forpus xanthops | reverse complement strand
TAGTGATTTGTGTTATACCTTAGTTACTAAACTGTTCTTACCTCAACCTGTGGGAGTTGCATTCTTTTGATTCTCCTTCCCCATCCACTCAGACTGAGGAAGAGAGGGAAGTGAGTGAGAGAGTGGCTGCATGGGTTTGAAGGCCTCAAACTGCGACAGCTTTTATCTGTATGTTGGCTATCTGGATTGCATTTAAAAGACACAGGTTTTACATCTTAAAATGTTGTCACACGTGGTTTACCCAGACTGAAATTATCTTCGAGGAGAGAATCTCACACATGAAAGACTCTGTATTGAATATATCTGAAGGCAAATTGGATTCTTGCAACTTTTGTTTTACAGATAAGAGCATACAAAGAGTTTTGAGACTGTTAATCATGAAAAAACACAGCAAAAATTAGTAGATACAATTAAGGAAATCAGGCTATTCATGACATTATTTAATTGTATACTCAACTTCAAATGCATATTTCAGATCCATATTAACATGCTGTACTACATCGGGTGAAGCATGCGCATACATGTGCTATCAAATCATTGTTGACATAATTATGTTTGTGTATTTTTAATATTTTCATATTATTATTCTGTAAAGCTAATGCTACTTTGAAAAATAGGGCACCTTCTTGATTACCAGTGGAAGGGTTATATTCAAAAGAATCTTTTGCTCTTTTCTAGTTCACTGTAAACAATTAGGAAACAGGAGATTAAAAGATGCAGACATAAAAAGATGGGAGAAATCCAGCATGCTTCTTATTCCCTCTTGTGGAGCCCTAACCTTAACCCTAACCCTATGGTAACCAAGGAACATGCTGAGGCACCTAGTAGTCATAGAATCATAGAATAGTTAGGGTTGGAAAGGACCTTAAGATCATCTAGTTCCAACCCCCTTGCCAGGGGCAGGGACACCTCCCACTAAACCATGTCACCCAAGTTTATGTCCAACCCGGCCTTGAGCACCACCCTACCATCTCCAAAATGCTTTGTCATTTGAGGCTTTGGGCAACATCTTGGCTTCTAAGCATATACGTATTTCAGTTTTAAAAAGCAGCAAAGCTGTTAAGAAAAAATGTAAACTATAAAATTGTTGAAACAAAACTTTATTCAGTCTCAAGAAATATATTGTAATTCGAATCACATTTACTTGAATTACGTTCTGTGCTGAATCAAAAATTCTGTTTTCTTTCACCCAAATTTGCTATCATAGCTGTATGCTTAAATAACTACAGCATGGAATCCCTAATACATTTTATACCAATGTAATTTGTCTTCATAATTTTCATGACCGTAATTTGGAGACTGCAGTGCCACAATTAGAACCCAAGCCTTCAGTTAGTCACTGCATTTTTCAGTGGTGTTTTCTAAAATCCCAAGTAGGCTTTAATAACTCAGTCAGTTCTCAATAAAGAATAGAGAAAGGATTCTTTATTCTCAGGATTTAAAAACATCTGTAGCTTCATTCATGTTGTTAATCCTTAATTACTGTTATCTTCTATAAACAGTTAATTTTTTTTTTAAATTAAAAAAAAAAAAAAACATGTCCAAATAAATGAATGCATATTTACAAGCTCACAATTTAAAGTATTAGGGATAGTTCTTAGTTCTTTTAACTGCTGAATATTTTTTTACAACACTGACATAATCTCCCTTCTCAGTAATAACCTAATACAGACTTCTCATTCCTTACGCATATGTATGCGAAGGCACGAAATCTACATCTATAGAAATTTCTTGACTCTACTGCTACTTGTGAAAGCTGAAACACTTTCGAGGTGGCATGTACCTTCAGCATAGCTTCTCGTGCATTAGACTGTATTTCATATTGTGTCTTTTACAACTCTGTGGTCTTTTCTAGTTTTCCAAGCTGAGAGTATGACTTCTTTGTTCGCTCTTTCACCTGGAGTTACTCTGGTTTTGATAGCTATTTTGCATGATTTAGTTAGATGAAGTCATTGTCAAATTCCATTTTTGCAAAATGATGTGAAGAAAATACAACTATTGTAAACATTATAACATAGAAAAAGATTGAAATATGTAACAATATTTACACTTTAGCTTCTGCCAGCACTGTTACCTAGGTTATTGGTGCTATAACCATTGGATATAGCCATGTCAATAGGCACCTTCAGAGTGGACATGTTGGAATTCTGCTTTTATTATGTGCTTGGGTTTTATGTGCTGGTACTTTTAACAGTAATTCTCTCAGTACTGGTGATACGAAGCCCATTTTCCTGGCCTTGCTTTCAGGTTATGTTGAATTACTTTTATTTTTCTTCTCAGTTTATTCTTTTGTTTTCAACAAAAGTCCAAACCTGAAGATGTGTGTTTTGTAACTTCCGACCATTCTCATGTAATGATTCTGCTGATTGTATTGCCACAATCCTCAGTCACAGAAGTAAAACTGTACCTTAACAAATGATAACTGCTTTTCAACTGTTTATGCGACTATATCCTTTCAGTGCAAAGCTAGAGTCTTGAGGGATAACATGGATGATCTGACATATTGTCTCTCAATGAGTAAATTTTGATGTAAGGAAGTTTTATTTAGCCTTTTCAGATCTGTCTGGATCCCAGTCCAAACAGCACTAGCTCTACTTCTGCCTTACTTGTTGGGCTCTCTGTGGACAGCCTTGCTTCTTTAAAGATTCTGGCAGTTTCATAGTATTTTGAGATACATTCCCAACGTACTTTGGCAGGTCCAGTGGTGTGAACATGCACAAACCTCTAATGGAATGGCCTCTGCTTTCTTCTTTAACCTGGACATCGTTAACAAACATTCTGCGAGTTATTCTTTTTGTCAAAAACATTAATATATAGAAGACCCCATTAAATAAGCCCTCCTATACTGTTGTAATATTAAAATTCTATATGAAAGACCTGTTATACAGAAACAGTTACATCTGTCTCAGGACACATGGCAACCCTGCAGTTGACTTTGAGCAGAACTCTCATTGCCATCTGAGATATGTAGAATTAGTATAGTTGGTTCTATATAAGGTCAGAAGATACTGCTCTGATCATCCAGGCAGACTTGCTCCATAAAGTAATCCTTTCAGTTTTCCTGCTTGAATTGCAGCACGTCTTTCTCAACAAGCAAACCAAAACAAGGCTGGTTCCTAATTTCCAGGTGTGGCCAGTCATCTGCATCTTGCAGTAAATTATTTCAACAGTTGAGTTAAAAACCTACAGACTTTTCCTTGGCTGAATTTGTTTAGCTTCATCTTTCTGTCTGCTTTGTTTGCCAAACTAGACAGAGCTCCAATACTGCGTTAATAGACAGCAATCAAATTTTCTCCTCAACTCTTTCTTGTTAACTATCAGTACTTTTCTACTTAGGAAAAGAAAGCAAATATAAAGTATCTAATCAGTATTAGTTCAAAATGCAGCTATTGTGGTCAAAGCAGTTATTTTTGTGATCTTGCTAATAATACAGTTATCTTTAAACATAGGCTTATTTTGGTTGTCACCTCATCAGTCTAAGTAGGTGGCAAATGTTGCTGTAGTGGAAAGTTTAGTTACTTCGGCATTGTCTCCTTAATGGGCTATTTAAGCACCTACATGAGGACTTTGAAATGTATTTAGTCCGATCCAACCATCTTAAATACACTTAAACTTTCTAGGGACACATTATTCTGAACATGTGGACATTGGCCTGTACTTTACACTTTGAAACAGCTTCACCTACAGCATCAACAATCTATGTACCTCCAGAATCATGGCTAAAGGAAGTTGTGCAAGTACTGACCTTTATTTCCTCTTACTGATGAGATTTGCTTACTTCACCTGCAAGGGAAAGAATAGGAGGAATCTTGGAGTGGGGAGGAGGGGAGTAACAAGTGATGCTTCACTAGTTAGCAGCTTAAGAAAATATCTTCAGAAAACTTAACCAATTCTTTTCTCTTGCTTTCTTTCAATTTTATTTCCCTCTAAATACTTATTTCCTCATAGTTCTGTTTATTCCCAATTTAATGTATGATAGGACTCCAAGTCATTGAGAATTTTGATTAAATATTCCAGAATTTTGACTTATGGGAAGAACTCCAGAAGGCTTCAAATAACTGTTGGATTCAGAAGTAAGGTTTCAGTTTAACAGAACTAGAATAATAGGTCTTTCTTAAATGCATAAAAATCAAAATGACTGGATAAGACAGACCAAAAGAAAAAACTTTCCTATCACAACCTACTGCAACTGTGACTAAGCTAAAATTACATTCTGCAATCTGTTACAGTCAGATTGCACTTTTAAAATGTAGCCCATGTAACATTTGTGGAGTGCTAAGGCTTTAAAAAACACTTTAGGTGAGAGTTAAAGGTGTTTTTTTTTACAGTCAAATAAAGAAACTTAGTTTCCTTATGTATAAGTGTGCATACACACATCATGAGGACACTATTATTATAGAAATCATTAGCTAAAATAAATTTGAAAAGCCCAAATATGTAAAGAATGGGAAGTATACTGTCTAGTAAGGTACAGATAAGAAAAGCTTAAAAAGAGGCTAATGCTAATATAGTTTGGGCTGCTTCTATTTTTCAGCTGTTACTATGGTTTGTTTGCTCTGGTATTTAGGACTTGAAATCTGTGGGTCAGTATTTTTGTAAAGTCAAGCATTCTAAGTCTTCTGAAGATTTTAAATAATGCTTGGTTAGCATAATAAAACATGCTGATTCTTTTTTCTCTCTGCTCTCCAGGAGTGCAGTCCGGTTAACCAAATTAGTTAACCAAGGAAAGAAGTAGCTAGTACTTTTTGTAGCTCTTTTTACTAAAGTATAGTTAGAATTAAACTTGGTTAGGTATGTGAAAGATAACAGGAAGGGTTTCTATAGATAGGGACTATATACTAGGGACAGACTGTAGGCCCTCTCCAGAAGCTATCAGGAGAATTGGCTACCCTGGATTTGGAGAAGGCTGAGGTTCTTAATGACTTCTTTGCCTCAGTCTTCGCCAGAAAATGCTCTGACCACACCACCCAAGTCTTGGAAGGCAGACGCAGCAAATGTGAGGATGAAGACCTTAGGACCGTTGTAGGAGAGGATCTGGTTCAAGATCATCTTAAGAACCTGCATGTGAACAAGCCCATGGGACCTGATGAAATCCATCCGCAGGTCCTGAAGGAGCTGGCAAACAAAGCTGCTAAGCCACTGTATGTCATATTTCAAAAATATGTCAGTCAGGTAAAGTTCACAACTGGAAAATGGGTATTAAAATCCAATTCTCAAGAAGGGGAAAATGGATGACCTAGGGAACTACAAACCCATCAGTCTTGCCTCTCTACCTGGCAAAGTCTTGGAGGAGATTCTCTTGGAAGGCATGCTAAGGCACATGAAAAACAGCAAGGTGGTTTGTGAGAGCCAGCATGGTTTCACTAAGAGGAAAACCTGCCTAACCAATTTGATAGCCTTCTGTGACGGGACTACAGAACTGATGGACAGTAGTAGAGCAGTTGACGTCATCTACCTGGACTTGTGCAAAGCATTTTATGCTGTCCTGCATGGCATCCTTGTCTCTAAATTGGAGAGACATCAGTTTGATAGGTGGATCACTTGGATAAAGAACTGGATGGATGGCCGCATGCAAAGAGTTCTGCTCAATGGCTCAATGTCCAGCTGCAGACCAGTAAGAAGTGATGTCCCTCAGGGATTGCTGTTGGTACCAGTCTTGTTCAACATCTTTGCTGGTGACGTGGACAGTGGGATTGAGTGTGCCCTCAGCAAGTTTGCCAATGACAAACAGCAGTGTGGTTCAGTTGATGTGCTGAAGGGAAGGCATGCAGTCCAGAGGGACCTTGGCACACTTGTGAGGGGGGCTGATGTCAACCTTATGAAGTTTAATCATGCCAAGTGCAAGGTCCTACACATGGGATGGAGCAATCCCAGGCACAGCTATAGGTTTGGCAGAGAAGAGATTGAGAGCAGCCCTGCAGAGAAGGACTTGGGGGTGTTGATTGATGAGAACATGAAACAGCTTCAATGTGTGCTCGCAGCCGAGAAAGCCAACCATATCCTGTGCTGTGTCAAAAAGAGTGTGATCAGCAGAATGAGGCAGATGATCTTGCCCCTCTGCTCTCGTGAGACCTCACTTGAAATATTTTGTGCAGTTCTGGTGTCCTCAGCATAAAAAGGACATGAAACTGTTGGAACACATGCAGAGGAGGGCCATGAAGATGATCAGGGGACTGGAGCACCTCCCGTATGAAGATAGGATGGGAAAGTTGGGACTATTCAGCCTGGAGAAGCGAAGGCTGCACGGAGACCTCATAGCAGTCTTGCAGTATCTGAAAGGGGCCTGTAAGGATGCTGGGGTGGGACTCTTCATTAGGGACTGTAGTGATAGGACAAGGGGTAAAGGATTTAAACTTAAACAGGAGAAGTTTAGATTGGGTGCAAGGAGGTAGTTACTGTGCAGGTGGTGAGGCACTGGAATGAGTTGCCCAGGGAAGTTGCGAATGCTCCATCGCTGGCAGTGTTCGAGGCCGCTTGGACAGAGCCTTGGGTGATATAGTTTAGTGTGAGGTGTCCCTGCCCCTGGCAGGGGGGGTTGAAACTAGATCATCTTAAGATCCTTTCCAACCCTAACTATTCTATGATTCTGTGATTCTAATAGCTATCTGTAGTTAATGACATTTTCAAGTAACTGTTCATCCACAAAAAACAGTCTAGGTTTCCGTGACAGTGGAATTTTATTTCATGAATCCCTACTTCAAAGACAAAATTTTCAAAGAAGAGAAATGCTCCAAAATGAATTGAACAGTAACTTTTTAGGGGATAAAGCAATCTCTCTAAAATATTCAAATCTTACCGGCAGTATATGTGCTTCGATTCTGAATTATGTCTAGTGGTAGTCCAAAAAGCAAAGAATGTGAGAAAAATCTAGAGTCAACTTTCTGAACTTACTAAATATTTTGGTACTTTTGTGCATTTGTTTTTATTTTGAGGGTTTTTTTTTGTTTTTTTTTTTTTTCGTTGTTTGGTTTGGTTTTTTGTTTTTTTTTTTATTTGGGTAACATTACTAAAATTGAATGAAGTTAATCTGCCATTTTTGCAGAATTTAAAAAAAGTATAAAATCAGAATTTTACAAATAAACAGTAAATCTATGACAGGGAATAAGAGATAATTTAAAATATGGATTTTGTTGCTGTTCAATAAAAGTAGTACCAGTTAAGGTTTATATTGTTTATGCTTCTTGTAAGATGACTAGTGATAGGACAAAGGGTAAGGTACGGGTTCAAACATAAACAGAGGAAGTTTAGATTAGATATGAGGAAGAAATTCTTTGCTGTAAAGATCATAGAATCATAGAATCACAGAATAGTTAGGGTTGGAAAGAACCTTAAGATCATATAGTTCCAACCCCCCTGCCAGGGTCAGGGATGCCTTGCACTAGACCATGCAACCCAAGGCTCTGTCCAACCTGGCCTTGAACACTGCAAAGGGTGGAGTGTTCACAACTTCCTTGGGCAACCCATTGCAGTGCCTCACCATCCTTACAGTAAAGAACTTAATCCTTATATCCAATCTAAACTTCTCCTGTTTAAGCTTAAACCCATCACTCCAGTTCCTAATGAAAAGTCACTCTCTAGCATCCTTGTAGACCCCCTTCAAATACTGGAAGGAAAAGTGCAGAATGTTCTATTTTTGTACCTACTGCAAATTCACTGATGTTCCTGAACTCGGTGTTGTCAAGAGCTTGGGCTGTGCCTTGCCTTGTGGGCATCAGGGAACTGCAAACAGGAGTAAGAACCTCTGATTAAGGACAGAGAGGGAATGTAATGACAGTTAACTATTAGTTTCGAGTGGTCTTGTTAGAAATAAAAAAGTCCTGTCATCCAGGGAAAATCTGAGAGGACAATGAAATGTTCTGGCTCCAACTGGGACAGACAAAAAGCAAATAAATCCCTGATGAGTATTATAAATCCATGCTGATAATTTTGGGGGAAAGTGTGTGTGTGGGGACCTCAGTATTTTATAGAAAGTAATTTAAGATTGTGAGGCACTGGAACATGTTACCCGGGGAAGTTGTGAATGCTCCATCACTGGTGGTATTCAAGGCCAGGTTGAACAGAGCCTTGGGTGACATGGTTTAGTAGGAGGTGTCCCTGCCCATGGCGGGGTGGTTGGAAGTAGATGATCTTATGATCCTTTCGAACCCTAACTATTCTATGTTTCTATGATTCTGTGGCTTGCTCTATATTTATAACAGACTGCAAATAAATAATTGGTTAGCACTGTATATAAATATGCCAGTGTACTTAAATACTTTACAAAGATCATTATTTAACTCAATTGCCTTTTTCATTGTTGAAAATACTACTAATTCAGAGATTACCACTAACTCAGTGCAATTGATAATCCACAAAATTGTGTCAGTTCTAAAACAGTCTGAATAATGCCAAACTAATATCAGAAGGAAAGATGTAGAAAAGGAAAAGCAAATATAAAATTTATATGGGTTTGTAAATTTTTTTTTTTTTTTACTGCTATATATTTCATCACAAGAATTTTCCTCTTTTGGTCCTTTTTTCTTTTCTTTTTTTTTTTCTTTTATATGCATAAGTGCCACATAAACAGTCTCTTTTCTAAGTATTCACTTGGTGGTAGTCCTTGAAATATAAAAAAATTGAGGAATAACAAAATCTAAACAGTATTGGTAAGAACACTTGGAATCTATTTTCAAAACCAGTAGTTTAATATGTTGCAACTGCTGGGCTCTGCTTGTTTGACTACCATTAGGGTATTTGTAGTTATGCGAATAGTGTGTGGTTTTGAAGCATGTGACCACATAGTGAGATGTCTAGCTGCAGTGTGCCAGATCATTACCGCCAGTACATATGCCTTTGAGCAATGGTTCACACACCCATATAGATGTACAACAAAGTGCATGAAAGAAAAATGGGCTGGAAAGACTGCTTTGAACGGAACCTGTAAATGAATATATGTTTACAGCCTTGTAACCTGAAAATACAAATTAGTGCTTGTTAAGATAATTGTAAGGAAATCCATATGTAAAACTTCTGTATTTAAGCGCCCAACAATCTTGAAACTAATTTAATAAGGTGCATGTTAGCTGTGATTCCTGTACATTAACTTTAGTGTAATATAAAGCACTTCAGTGAGGAAGTACTAAAAGTTGCAATCTAATATTGCACAAAAATAATTAGGAAAACATCATGTATCCCAACTTTCTTTTCTCAGTCTCATATGAAAACTGCTTGAATACTGAATTTTTAAAACCAACCTAGGCTGTCTCCTCCTGAGTGAATTTTAAATTGAAAATATTTGTCCTGAGTTTCATTATGTGAGCTGAATTTAAGCAATTTTTTAAAGGAAATGCTAAAATGCATAACTCGCAGTATTTTGAAAAACAAATTCAAACCCTGCAAAGTATTTCAACATTTTATTTAAACATTTGTCCAGAAAAAAAATGTATATAATTTTAAAATAGTGTTATCTGTTCATCCAAGGAAGTAATACATAGTTCTAACCAGTATTTGTATGAGTAAAACTCATTGCTGGGCAGAAGGCTGACATTTCATTTTTTATTATTGTCTTTTAGAATTTGCCTGATTTGCATCCATAAGGCTGCAAAGTCTGTTACAGACTAAGCGATTTACAAGGATTACTCCCTGGGAAAATTTTGCTGCATTTTCACAATCCATTTGTAGCCAATATCATTTAATATTCTTTCACTTGGGATAGATTTTTTTTTTTTTTTTAAGAAGGGTTTGAATACAAACTCTTAAGTGCTCAAAGCTTACAAAGGAAACATTGAGCAGGATGTAGTTGATTACAGATGATGAGGACATGAAGGAGATGAAGACAAATGAGATTCCCTGTGTTGTAAGGCATGGATGGGGAAATGATGCTCCCGATAGGGAATGAATTGACAAAATGGAGAAGTTCCTGTTTCCACTTGTAGCTCTCTGAAATTCTGCTGACCCTTCCAAATCTTTTTCTCCAGCCAATATGAAAAAAACACTTTATGCTTTGTAGCCACCTTGCTTCCAAATTCTCTTGGATTCTTACTGGTACCTTCTCCTTACTAACTCAGTTTCCCTTTAGTACCTCCTTACCTTCTGGGTTATTACTCACCCCTCCTGTATGTCTCTATACTTAAGTCTTCTTTTCCAAGATTTATACAACCTTGATTTTCTCCTATACAGCTAACGAAGCTTCATACTACCTCTGAATGTAGCATTTATATCTGTTTTCTGTACATGGTGGTGACTTGACATATATTTAATATAGCACATTTTGTTCATTTTCGCAGATAAAATAAGTCATCCGTAAAAAAAAAAAAAGAAAACAACCAACTGTATTCTTAAAATAACTTCTATTTGAATTTTGTCCTTCATAAACTTTGGATAACAATAGGAACGATGTCAACTCTTGTCAGTCAATTCATTATATGCTTGGCAACCTCCATTTAGAACATAAGGAAAAAGGAATAACAAAGCTAATTGTAGACAAATAAAAGAAAATTCCCCCACAGAACAGAAAGAAAGTGCCAACTGGACATTGTTATATTTTGCCTTCTGTCAATCTGCCTTCATTTGCCAATTTCTGCATGACAAGCTAGACCAGATTTTAATTCTTTATTGAATCTTTTATTTTTTTAATTTTTGCCAACATCCTTTTAAATGAGTAGGTTTTATATGCAATAAGAGGTAGTATTTTGTCCACATGAGTGCATAAAGAATATGTACCCCAGAGATTAATCTCAAAATATCTGTGTCTGATTTGGCAAAAGATTGAACTGTAAAAACTTCTGATGTTGAAATATTGTTTGATTATCTAAAGTACTCCCATTTTCAATTTTTTTATTAAGATCTGAGGTAAATTTAATCAATTCATAGGAGCTACAGCTTGATATTCTGTTTATATATCTATTATTGCTCATTCAAGAAATATTTTCATGGGACTTTGAGGAACAACCTGCTCAATGTTTTCTTCCTAAGCTTTGAGCATTTAAACAGTCTCTATTCAAACCCCTTCTAAAACCAAAAAAAAAAAAAAAATGTATTCCAAGTGCAAGAATATTAAATTCTATTAGCTACAAATGGATTGTGAAAATGTAGCAAGATTTTCCCAGGGGTTAATCCTTGTATATTGCTTAGTCTATAATGGACTTTGCAGCCTAAAGGATGGATTCCAAGTGTATCTGTGTCCCAGTGTCTCAGGAGAGGAAAGAGTTTTGAAAGATAATCAAGTATTTGATGTGTGGTACTATTTCCCTAGGAAATAACAAATCACTAGTAAATCAAGATCCGATTTCTTTGTTGAAGGAGTAAGATTTTTAAAGTGTGGGTGTGTTGCTTGACAGTTAGTGAGGTTATACTTCAGCTTTATATTTTGGTTTCCTCCTTGTGCTATTAATAACAGTTCAGGTACTATACAGAGTCCCAGAGGAAAAGCATGGTTAATATAAGAGAGCAAATAAATTTAGGAGGAGAGTTACAGAAGTGACAGAGAAGTTTACCAAGCTTCTAGTGAAGTCAGTACCAAAACTATAGCTTGCTTCAGCATAGTTAGGTTTTCAGAGATAGGAAATTTCCTCTCCTATGTAAAAAATACAGTTTTCTAACATTGTCACCATTTGTGTTCTTTTTTATATGGTCTCTCTTTAACAGAAAATCTTTCTCTTGCTCTTGGACAGTCTTCTTTTTGATAACAGTATGTTATTTATTAAACAGTAACTCCTCTTCTTTAAGATTATCTATTTTGGTCTACTGATCACTTATAATTTAAAGTACTGGAATCTGATGAAGAGCCTACACAAATGACTGCTTATATCTGCACAAGGTCCTATTAGCTTTTGTATAATTTACTTTGAATTCATTGCTATGTAATAAGTATTAGAGGCAGTGAACCTATATCTTTCTTGTAACTATATGAATTTTTGGTACCTGATGGATATTTGAAGAAATTTGATACGATCAACATTGATTGATACTTGAGTAAAAATTGTGGGGCTTTTTATCTTTTTTTTTTTTTCATTACTGAAAATAAAAACATACACCTAAAATCATCTTGGTTCCTTTTCACAGTAAAGTTAGTGATAATATGGAAAACAGTCCTGTTGCAGATTTTGTGCTAAATTTCCAAGTGAATGTAGCTTTGTGATATTTGACATAGTGCTGCAAAACTTAACTCTTGTGAGATATTATTGTAAAGAGAGTGAAACTGTTAGATATGACAAATTCTGCAGTGAGAGGTTGGAGGGTGGAAATTCTTTCTAAATCATTGTTGTGGATTAATCCTGGTAGGCAGCTCAGCCCCTCGCTCACTTTCCCTGCAGTGGGATAGGGAGAAAATCAGAAGGCCAAAAGTGAGAAAACTGATGGGTTGTGATAAAGACAATTTAACAGGTAAAGGAAACCTAGCTGCGCAATCAAAGCAAAGCAAGGAATTAATTCACTACTTCATCAAGCAGGTGTTCAGCCATCTCCAAGAAAGCAGGTCTTCATCATGCATAGTGATTAATTGGGAAGGCAAATTCCTTAACTCCAAATGTTCCTCACTTCCTCCTTCTTCACTCAGCTTTATGTTTAGCATGATCTTGTTCAAGGCCAGGATGGACATAGCCTTGGGTGGCATGGTTTAGTGGGAGGTATCCCTGTCCATGGCAGGAGGGTTGGAACTAGATGATCTTAAGGTTGTTTCCAGCCCTAACTATTCTATGATTCTATGGTCTTATATGGTATGGAATATCCCTTTTGTCACTTGGAGTCAGCTGTCCCAGCTATATCCCCTCCCAGCTTCTTGTGCATCCCCAGGCTTCTTACTTATTGGGTGGTGTGAGAAGGAGAAACAGCCTTGACACTGCATAAGCACAACTCAACAGTAGAGATTTTACATCCATCCATGTAAATCTGTGCTATGGCTGTTGTTTAACATTGGGCACTATTGACTAGCATTTGCTTTCTAGATCTTTTCGTTTCTTACTTTGTAAATATGTTTTACTTCATTCAGAGTGAAATGAATGGGTGAGATTTTTAAAAAGATAAGCTTCTGATAGCACTTGTTTATAAAAAAAAAAAGAACCAAAATTAAAAAGTGCCATCAGCCAGAATGTGGATGTAACAGCCATTTTGTTGTTTAAAACCAGGCCATTGGAAAGGAGCAAATTGCATATTTTCCAAACTATAAGAACCTAAATTCCATTTACTGAATTCTACTGGTGCTTCTTCTGCTGAAACAACATAATGGCTCAGTCTTTACCATTTCTTCCAGTAATACATTTCACTGTAACTGATGGAAGACAAACTGCAGAAATATATCCTCATGAATATTCATTTAAATGATGTATTAAAGACTAATACCAGAAGATAGGCATGTCTGAAAATGTTACAACCAAAAACCGATATTAGAACACTAATATATTTTGATTTTTTTTTTTTTTCTGATTTCCTTGTGTACCTTCTGGTTTTGTTTCCTCTAAAAATATTTATTTATCTGCTAAAATTGAGAAAAGGAGGAAAATTTGCTTATAAGACCTGACCTACAGGAGATGAAAATTAAGTAACCAAGAATTAAATGGTAAAATATATAAGTAAATGCCTACCTTCCAAGTTAGAGTTTTATCCAGTTTATTGAAATAACTGTCATTATTTGTGCAATGGGAGAGAAGAAATTCTGTTGTTTTCTTTCTTATTTAAAATAATAAGTAATTTTTATGGTTAATATTTTTATAATTGTCACCAAATTTCACTTGCCAGTCAAGATGCTTATGTTGATAGTCCATGACTGCTACTGTATCAATCTGAGTAGCTTTTCTTCCTCTTATGCTGTTATTCTTCAGCATCTAAAAGAGCATGAGACTTGGAGACAGCTTGTAAAATTATTGGGATTTCTCTCAAGAATTTCTCATTATGGTTTCCTGCCAAATTTGCTTCTTATGTGTCAGTTCTCCTGGGTTTGTTATTATCTCTTTTATATTATGCACTAGAACTAAGACAGGATCTGCAGTCTAGGTGGAACAGAGGCATTAGTTCATCCTAAAAAAAAGAAAAAATATTCTGAATCATGTCCAATCTTAAAGAATTCTTCTTAGTGCCCCTTTTCACAGTTCAACTGGATGATTAACTGTGCTTTATCAGTATATGACCACCATAGCCAAATTCTTTTCATATGCCATATCTGCAGGTCATGTCTTCACAGCTAATTATTTCATCTATCTTCAGTACCTCCAGGAAATTTTCTTTTCAGGATAGACAGCTGCAATGGATAGATAGTGATTTCTCTGTGTGGGGAAAAAATTACTGTATTTCATCTCCTCTAGATGTACATAGAAAGCTCACAAATTTCTGATAGTCAATAGGTAAATGCAGTTCAGAAAAAAATATCCTTTCACTCTACAAAGTGGTGGTTATTGCTGTTTCAGGTACTTTGACTACATGGCTCAAATTGTTGAACCTTCTTAGTTCCATTTTATTGCAGAGGATTTCCCTTTTCTTCCCTTCCCTTTTCCTGTACCAGGAATATGAGATATAGTAGGGAGTAGAATGAGGGAAGCTACCACCAAGTCTATTAAGACACAGTGTCTGCATATTTTACAATCTACACAAATGTTGCATTCATAGGTTTAGAAAGTAGTTAGGAATTCTAAAATTGAATTGTACTTTTTGGAAGGAAGAGGTCCTTCATGTAGTTATTTTTTTCTGTGAAATAATTGTTTGTCCTCTAAAGCATCTTGAAAATGTTCATATGGGTCAAAAGCTGTAGTTGTATCGATTCTTCAATCTCTCATTAAAATCAAGTTACAGTCTTTTGCGCGCTTTACTTTTAAAAGCTGGGTGTATCACACAATATTCTTTTCCCTAGTAAGATAGATTCTGTCTGCCTTAGGATCGTATTTTGGATCAAATCACTCAAAAAACGAAGCTTTAGACTAACCTTCTGTCTAGGCCACTAATGGAATAGGCTTATTAGTTAGGTGAGGTTGAATTTTTTTTTTTAATGTGTTGGGGTTTTTTTGTTCAGAGTTGGTTTTGTTTATTGGGGGTTCTCTAACTCCCCTTTCTTTTCATAAAACCCTATGACTGGAAGCTGAATTTAAATTCTAAATTTTACATGTTCACAGAGCAATTTATTTCTATCTAGGGATAAGTAAAATATTCAGGAAGTTAACGAAGTTTTTGATCTGTTATGTAGAAAAGAACAGGGGTTCAATTTTGTCTCTCCTCGAATTTTATCAGCGTTGATTAAAGTCTTTATTCAGCAAGTTTAAATGCTCGTAACTGCATTTTTCCTCTGCTGCATTAAGTTCTACCTCAGTATAGCAACAGACCTGTTAATAGCATGTCTTGGATGTATTCTGATAATGCTGTATAAATATCTAAAATGAATACTGAGAATGCCATTGACTGTATTGTCTGACTTCCCATCAATATCTGATGCTCACTGTGGTTTAGCTGAACTTTGATGTCTTTTTAATTAAGTCTCTGAACATTCTTCTTTATGGTGGTTTAGCTAGTTAGTCTGCTTCACAAATGGGAATGAGCAGAGCTGAGTCAAATGAAAAAATCAGGTCACTTATTCAGAACCAGAATTCTTGAAGATGGAAAGACATTCACATTTTCCTACCCAATTCCATTTTTTTTTTGTGAGGAAAGAACGAAGCACTTGGAACCTCACCATTTATTTATAGTTATCTCCACAGAATATATGGGAATAGTAACCTAAAAGATAGGCACGAATACTTCAGTGAATCTTGCTGGAACTTCCTGTGCGCATGAATAAAAAAATCCACCTCAGAGAATTCTGGTTGCAAGTTAACATTCTCCCTCATCTAAAAGACAAGGAAAACATAATTAAATATAATTTTCTGTTATCAAGTCAAATATATATGGGGATTTATATCTGACTATTTAAAAATGTCTTTTTGACATTAAAAGCCTCCAAATTATTTTAGATTTTAGATTTAGTATATTTGGTTGCTAAACATTACTGCTTTGTCTTTCATATTAAGTGAAGAGAAATTGCTTACTGCTTAAATTCTCTTCTTTAAGCTTCATTTAATGTACTGTCTTGATGAAAAGAAGTCATTACTTTTAAAGCCACTCACTATTAATTTCAAAGTTATACTTTTTGAGGGTTGTAATTAAGTTTCCATTTTTGCATTGCATTTCACCATGAAGACACAGGTTTAAGCACCCTCAGTTTCTCCTACTGTCCCTGCAGAAAATGTCCCATGGACGTAATCTCATTGGGTTATCAATCCTGAAAATTTCAATAGCATTACTGACGAAGGGGTATCAGTGCTTGTGATTCTTAATATAGACCAATAGACAGTCTGAAATGCTGTAGCTACTTTTATAGATAGTTGTCTGGGCCTCCTAGTATATGTGCAGCATATGTCAAACAGCCTGTCTGTGTCTGCTAGGATAGTTACCGTCTCTTGAAATAACATATGCCAAGCCATCAAACTTCCTCTTCCGTTGGCATACACACCAGAGGATTAGTCAATATATTGGTTTCATCAGCTTGAATGTACCATATTAACACCACTGAAAATTCATAGATAGTACATCATGGAAAAAAGGTGGCCTCTGATTCCTGTTTGTACATGTTTGAGAAAAAGCAGTTTCCAATTACGATGTATTTTAATTTGCCATATGTGTGAAAAGTTTAATTAGCATACTCATCACTCAGCCCAGAAGTAGCATTATGATTCCTTTCACAGGCAGATCCTAAACTGTGTAATTATAGTAGAGCCAGCTCTGTCTTTCCAGAGACAGTGCTGCATACACCCTACAGGACTCCTCTCCCAGAGCACAAAGCAATCATGGCAAGCGAGTCAATGATCTTGAATCAGGACTTTGGCTTAGGTATTCTCTAAAAACTGATGGATATGAGCATGAACAACTCCTATTAGCTTAGTAGTAGCCTGGCCTGTGCAATCAGGAGTAGATCTCAGGCCCTGCTCTGGGTGGATGCTATTCTCCTGGATTCTGCAGAGCCTAGATAATAACCATGGTCTCTGTTGTGAGCAAACCATTGGAGGCCATGTTGTGGTTGTTATCTTTTCTGCTCTTTTGGGGAACCAAATGATGGAGCAGGATCCTGAAACTACTCACTTGACTATCGACCCATATTAATCGGGTGTCACCTAGCAAATGGATTTGAAATTGCTGGAAACATGCTCACTGGGCAGGGTTTGTCAAGAGGCTATCCCGTCAGGCAGAGAACTGAACAAAGAGCTCCCTCAAAGTTACTGCAGTTATTTAATGTCAGATGTGCAGTTATTTAAAATAATGTTGTGACATTTTTCAGTGATGTTGGAATTAACTGTATAACAAACAGAAAGTAGTTGCTGCTCTAGCAAGTAAGATATATGTTCATTTCAGCAGTGTCCAAATGAATGAAAAGATACTGAGAACCTTTTTTCCCCCTGGGCTCTTATCTCTGTTCTTATTTCCACATAAATCTCAAATGAAGCATCATGCTATATTGAGTAGACTTGCATTTTGGTTTAGATCAAGTCCGTTAATTTTGAAAGATCAGACTACTCAAGATTAGTTCATGTAACTCCAGAAAATTGTAAAGCAGAATAAATTGGTGACTCAACAGCTAAACATTATGTTTTTGTTAACTGGCTATAGACAATTATATCTGTATTCTATCCATAAAAAAATAAATGACTTTTCAATCCATAAAGAAATCATTTCAAATGTTTATGTAATAGGCAGAAATGGGAGATGTTTGTTAGTTTTTATGTGTGCTGTGTATACTAGCATTAGCATAAAATAATGACATGAAAAGGATGGTTAAAGATTTTCCTATTATTTTCTGCAGAATGTGGAGTCACATGGTACCATCAGTGATTCATTTTGGGTTTTTTTTATTTTTCTCTCAATTTGGAAAGGGATATTAGCCTATTTATATGTGTGTATATGATAAATCATGATTCAGATTTCAATACAGAGGGATAGAATACAAATAAATGCTGAGCAGCCAAATTTTCTTACAGCTACAGGATTTTGAATAGTAGCTCCTGTTATGAGTAGTCCTTTTAATTAGTTTGGAGTGATTCCACCCAAAGTCAGGTGTTTCTGGGTTTGCATTTTCAATTCCTGGAGGTAGAACTTGACTGTTAATGGCTGCTATTTCAAACCTAATCAGATCAAATACATGACAAAGCTTAAGATAGCCTCTTAAAAGCTTCTGTTTTCCCTCAGTTCTAGAAAATGTTAAGGGGAATTGATGAAGATGACTTAGGAGGGAGCAGTAAGTACTCAGGTTCCTCCATCCTTGTTACTGCTGCCTGCTGCACCAGCAGCTCCCCATGTGCCAGGGCTGTTGGAGGTCTCCCTTTGAGGAGCCCTCAGGGCAGGCCTTGGCAGCCAGGTCCCATTCCACCCAACAGACAGGAGCAGGGCAGCCCATCCACTAGCATCAGGCCCTTCTCTGCGCATGGGACATGAGCCTGTGGGCTTGCCTGGCTTGGTGGGTCCAATGTCCAAGCAGGGCAGGGCTATGGGGTGTTGGAGACCAACCCTGCTGAAGTATCACTGGGATGAGGGCTGATGGCCCTGGAGGGCCTGATGCAGGGTCCTGGATCATGGACAAGTGAGAGCAACCTGGGAGGATGAGCAGTCATGAACAATCAGGGCTGGCAGTGTCCTCATGGCCTGGGACTATGTTAGGTGCCATCCTAGTGTGCACCTGCCAGGCTAATTACAGCCTGAAAGAAACCAATTTGTGTGATCCCAGAACAATCCATGATGGAAAACAAAGCCCAGTTAGTGGGGAAGAGATCTACCTTGAAGGCGCATACACAGTGCTGGTTAAACCATCAGTATTTTTGCACCTGTAGTGCTCTTTGTATTCTTGGACTCTGCAGGGAATTATAACGTTTTTCCTGCTACAGAATTTTTAATGGCAACTGGTGCTGTTATAAAATAAGTATTAGAGATTTGTAAGATAACTCAACATGAAATATTGGAAAAAAAAAAAAAAAACAACTTAGTTTAAAAAAAAAAAAAACACAACTAATCAAAATATTAAAATGTCTATTCTTCATCAAGCTAGGCAGAAAATTACTATTTCCATTAACACTCCTTGACAATAAGGCTTATAAAATACAAACAGGCTGCCCAGACAGATGATAGATACGCCATCCCTGGAAATATTCAGCACCAGACTGGATGTGGTTCTGGGCAACCTGATCTAGTTGAAGATGTTTCCAGGATTCTAGAAGAGCTCAAGGCCAGGTTGGATGGGGCTTTAAGCAACCTGGTGTAGTGGAAAATGTCCCTGCCCATGTCAGGGGGTTGGAACTAGATGATCTTTAAGATCCCTTCTAACTCTGAACGTTCTATGATCCTATGCTTTTTTTTTTTTTTCTTTATATGGTGCGTAGAGAAGTAGAAATCTAACCTAGTAACATAAAGAAAATAGGACTTGATTGAGGATTTGATCAAGAGTTAGTAAATTCCTCCCCATCCCAATTTTGCTGTGCTATCATTGTAGTTAATCAGATAAGTTTTATTTTACTTAATTTGTGATTGGTAAACAGTATTTGAAAGGAAAATGCTGTTTCTATTTTTTTATTTTTACTGTTTGTCCATGAAGTTTTGTATGTAAAATTTCAGGCAGCACTGTAGGCATATTTTCTACATTGACCTGAAACAGAGGGCACCTCTTTGAGACTGAAAATGACATGCAGTTTAACAGGTTTATTATAGAGCAAAGCATAGCAGATTTCCACCAATAAAATGATGTGTCGATCAGAGAGTGACAAGCCTGGCACACAATCTTGTCTTCTGTCACACTAATGATAACTGAGATTGTGGACAGAAAATCAGGTTGGAGAGTCAGTAGATAGTCTGCAATATTGGTTAGGACAAGGTAATCACGCTATAAAATAGTAGGAGAAGAGTGGAGAGAGGAAAACAAAAACAAGCCAGCCAATCAATTTTGATAGATATTTCTGGGATTTTTTGTCAGTTTTGCTTGCTTGTTTTTTCTTGTATAACTTGAAAACTGAGAACAAATGAATCTTGGAAGTCCAGGTGCAGCTAATCATTTCTTATACTTTTCAGTAATATTTTTTTTCTTTTCATTAACTCTATGTAGTTCTTCACCCATTTTATTTTTGGTCAGTGCCTGATGAAATGATGCTGCTGTACATTTGGAAGGGTTTCTTCTGTTAGCACATGAATTATACCTTTCCAGATTAGAAAAACAGATTGCTAGGGAAAATGCTGTTGCTAATTCAGTTGGTTGTAATTGCTAATGGCAAGTGCCTCCTTTACCTTTAGGAACTGTCATTACTGCCATGTTTTTGTTTTTAATTCATGAGTATAAATGCTTTACTATTTTATTACTACCAATAGTAGCTTTCTATTAATACTTTTAATGTTCCTAAATTCAATATCATTGTTGGATCTCATAGTATGATTTAATGCCACAAACTGTATGAATAAAATGTTAAGTATACATTTTTAATCTCCTGTAATGTAAACCAGACAAAGGACAGAGCTTCTTAAATGAGATTTCTCATGCCTGTGTTTCCTAGTATAAATTTGTGTTAGCTTTGTAATCATTTTATTGAAACCTTCAGGATAATGAGACATATCACTGTTTATTTTCCTGGCATTACTCTTTTCCATCCCTCTTTGATTTTGTTTTCTCGGGTGACCTTCTTTGCCCTTACCTACTACTATCCATAAGTCTTCCCCCCAGAAAAAATCCTGAGCAAAAACTAATCTATTGGTGTTTTACAGTTTCCCATGGAGCTTTAGGACTTTTCAGTCTTATTGCTTATGCTGTGGTTAATCTACACTGTATGTGTTTTTATTTTTCAGGAAACTGAAGCAGCAGTGCTGGCTAAACAACCGAATGTGGAAGAGGTTTTGTCTAAAGGATGTCATTTGTATAACGAAAAACCAGCCACTCATCCAGTAAAGGTAATGAAGCAACCTTTAGCAGTATCCATTACTGTGCAATGGGTTATGCTTCCCCTGTTGTACACTTGTCCTTGATGTGCTCTGTTTGTAATCAGTGAAGGAATTTGGCAAATGGCATTTATTCTATTCTGTGCTGGCATAGCCAGGAAAATAGTAATGTTCCCAGCTAGAAAATTTTTGAGTATTGTGATGAGAATGTTTGTTTTGGCATTAAGTTAGTTCTACTTCTTCAAGCATAATCCACATTGAAAGCAAATACAATTTTGGGTGCCTAATTAATGGCATCATCTAACTTGTTTATACTCCCTTGTTTTGAATTTCACTTTCAGAAGTTTTATCAATTGAAAACAAATGAATATAATTTCTAGAAAAGGTAAGAGTCGAGGTTTTGAGAGTTACTTTCCAATTTGCTATCTAAGTTTTTTTTTTTTTTTTCAATGACTAGTTTTCCTAAACAGAGATAAAGTACTAAAAGAGATATAGAATCATAGAATAGTTAGGGTTGGAAAGGACCTTAAGATCCTCTAGTTCCAACCCCCTTGCCAGGAACAGGAACACCTCTCACTAAACCATGCCACCCAAGGCTATATCCAACCTGGACTTGAATACATACCACCAGGGATGGAGCATTCACAACTTCCCTGGGTAATCAATTCCAGTGCCTCACCTTACTTACAGTAAAGAATTCCTTCTCAGATCTAATCTAAACCTCCCCTGTTGAAATCTGAACCCATTACCCCTTGTCCTATCACTACAGTCCCTCATGAAGAGTCCCTCCCCAGCATCCCTATAGCCCCCCTTCAGCTACTGGAAGGCTGCTATGAGGTTTCCAGTGCAGCCTTCCCTTCTCCAGGCTGAACAGCCCTAACTTTCTCAGCCTATCTTCATGCGGGAGTTGCTCCAGTCCCCGATCATCCTCATGGCCCTCCTCTGTAATCTAGTCAAGATGACTTAAAAGTAGTGTGATAATGATAGAGGGCAGAAACAAAGCTTTTGACTGCATTGTCTATTTTACTTGGCTAATACAGTGATATCATTGGTTGGAACTGAAACGTTATCTGCATGTTGAATGCATGAACAAAAAAATCACCCTGGAATAATTGCATTTGCTTCTTTCATATGATTTCAGCTGCAGTCTTAGGGGCTCTTACTCCATATTTTAACAAAAAAGCACCTGACCCAACAAAGACTATAAGCTTTGGCTTTCTAGATTTCTGTAATTGCATAAAAAGAATCGCAGAATGAATGCTGACATTTTCAAAGGGAAGAACGAGTACTTATTTTACATATTACTGACAGAAATATAAAGTGTGTGAAATGATTCTGTTTTAGCTAAACTTCTGACAGAAGTATACTCCATCTCTTTGGTGTTCACATTAAAGACATCAAAACTGCCAGTTTCTACACGATTTGCTGGAACGAGTTAACTTTTTAAATAAAGAGTGTGATGTTCCTTCAATTGTAATTCTGACAATGATATTAGAAAATGTGCCTGTGAGGAAATCTGTAACTACTTGTGGAGTAGCAAGTGTTTCATTTCTAGACCCTCTTTAATTGTATTTTACTTTTTTCACTACATTCTGTCATTCAGTTAATTGAACGACCTGTAGTTAATTTCTGATTCACTGTCTTATTCAGTAAGTCATAAAATAGTGAATATATGCTGTCAGGACTG
>JASSUY010019305.1:0-12260 GCA_032466535.1 Forpus xanthops | reverse complement strand
TTTTTTTTTTTTTTTTTTTTTTTTGGTGGTGGGGGTTTTTTTTGTTTGGGTTTCCCCCCCCCCCCCCCGCAAGCATTTATTTCTATGTCAGGTATATTGGAAATTCACCACTTGGGTTGTTCTGCATAAAGTGTTGAAGTTTCTGCACTGTAGTTCAAAGAAATAAATTTTTACAGCCCCTGTTTTTTTTTTTTTTTACGTTTGAGGGTTTATGTGGCTTCAGCAAAGATCTTGTAGTTAGGTTTTCTGGTCACTCCTTTCTCAGTGGAACTGCAGTCAAATGTGTCTTAACAAAATAGCACACAAGCACTGGGTGTGGATGTCTCTGGCTGTGTTTCTGAGAGAGAATTATATGATCAGAGGCATTTTTATGTGGCTTTTCAGCTTCACTAGACCAGTTCAGAACAGAACAACTTTGAGCTCTGTCAAGCTTAAGTTTGGGTGTGATATAGGTTGTTTCAGGACATACCAGGAAGAAAGGTGTTCACAGAAATGTTATTGGTAAGGTAAATCATACATTGGTGTTTAATGGTGTGACTGTTGTTAGGCACTACGTGACAAGAGTGGGGTGTGGTGTCAGTATTACTCACTAGGTATTAAAACAATCTCAGGCATATATTCTTTTATTTAAAACCTGAAGGGGGGGTGGGGGAGGAACATTCCACTGTATCTTCCTGTTAGTAATACATGATTTCACCTGAAAAGTAAAAATGTTACTTATCCTTCCCCTCCACCACCTTCCCCAGCACAGGGAAAAAAGAAGACCTTAGACCAGTTCATTTGCCAGTTTATATGACAGTAATTGGGAGAGGCTTCAGGAAGCAGAAGTAAGTGACAGCAATCATCTCCTTGAAGCATATCTGATAATTCATTAATGTAACTGCAGAACTTAGTGTAGCTTTTGAGAAGTGGGAATAGAATCACTCATGTTGATGTGACAAGCTGGTATGTGAGTTGCCATTACAGAATGGAAATTGACAGTAAGCCTGTGAAAATCCAGTGACTACAGTACTCTAATAAAAACATTCAAATACTTTGTCCCTGATAGGTTTTGTATGTTAAAATAATTCCCAGTACAATTAGGAAGGTTTTAGTAATGCTATTACAGGTGGCTTTGGCTAACAGATTTTGAGAATTTTCTTTTTTGAGTTGTCATTCAGTGTTGTCTTACTGTCATTTTGTTTTATTCCCAAACCAGTGAGTGGCAAAATACAGTAATGTGTAAAGTAACGTTGACTGCATGGGTGGAAAGATAGTTTCAGTGCCTAGCTTTTTCTTCCTATGCCTTATCACACATTTGGATACCTGCTGTTTAATAAGAGGCTTATACAAGACAAGGCACAGGGAATTATAATTATCAAGTCATGGAAATACTCCCTGAACAAGGCTTGTCACATACCTTGGATTGGTGTGGAGAAATAGAAGCGTGATTGGTGTTCTATTCTCAGACTCTAAAAGAGGGAAATAACAATAATGATAAAGTAGCATTCTGTGTAGTCCATATGTGCAGTAATTGTGAAACTTACCAGATTTACTCTGAAGGTACTAGAATAGGTAGAACTGCTGTCAGGGTGTGTGAAGATGCAAACACTTGTAGTCTTGTAGCAGTCTGTCATGGTGTGCCTAATAAAAGCTATTGGTGGGCTGTGACCACATCAAGGATGAAATTCTTAAAGGAGGTTTAAACATCCAAATGAACCACAGAGATGTTTTACTGTGCAGCCGTTGTTTTCTTCCCCCCAGTGCCATCTTCCAGCCCTTAGTCTTCCATGAGAGAAGTCTAATCTGTGATATTCTTCATTAGGAGAAGTTTACCCTTTGCTTTTAAAAAGATAGACTAGTTCAGCATACTATGGAGAACTGTATATATTTTTTTTTTTTTAATAGTAGAACTCTCGCAATAGTCTGTGTCATGGTTTAAGCCTCTCAAGCTCACACAGTTTTGCTCTCTCACTCGCTCCCCTCTCTTTATTCCCCCATCCTGTGGGGATGGGGAGGAGAATTAAAAGAATGCAACTCCCACAGGTTGAGATAAGAACAGTTTAGTAATTAAGGTATAACATACATCACTACTGCTACCACCAATAATAATACAAGAGAAAACACAAGGAAAGAGAAAACAGCAAAACTTCACCTGATACCTAGCCACGCCACGCAAGTGCCCCCCCATCACCTAATACCTAGCTTGACTACACAGTGGCCCCCATCACCTCATACCAAGTCCCAGCCATGCTGTGCACAGCCCCCTGCACCCCCACCCTTCCGGGTCTCTGCTCTCCATCTCTACATCCTGGACATGAAGTGCTGTGGTATGGAATACCTCTTTGGTCGGTTTGGGTCAGGTGCCCTGTCTCTGCTTCTGCCTGGCTTCTTCCCAGCTCCCCTTCTCCCTGACAGAGCATGAAACTCAGAAAGTCCTTGGCCAGCTTAAACACTCCAAGCCACAACTATAAACACTGGTGTTATCAGCACCGTTCCCAAGCTGAAAATCCAAAACACAGTGCTACACCAGCTACTACTTAAAGGAGAAAAACAACTGCTGCTGCTGAACCCATGGCAGTCTATAAGATTGTATGCATTTTTTATTTTACATCATTCCAGTTGCTGCCATAGTATAGTTGTAATGTTTTCAGAGGTGAATATGTATTTTAAGACTTAGCATTATAAACTGGGAATTGGAAAATTGTTCTTCATTGGCTGCTCCATTTAGAGCAGGTTCCATGAAAATTTAAGCAGTAAAATAGAAAAGAGTAAAATTTTCTTCTAAAAGACAAAGTTGTGTGTCTGGAATAAAATTGTTCTTACTGGTCCAAAGCAGCAAAATTCATCAGGTTGCTATTGGATTTTTAACAGGTAGCTTCCCTGGATTATTTTGCCCTCTTGCTTGGATGATTTTTCAGATTATGTAACTCTGAAATTCTACAGCTAGAGTTATAATTCAAAACCTCTTTTGAAGAGGATCTAAGATGCTCTTTTTCCTTCTGAGTTCATTCCTGCCAAAAATAAATGTACCTCTTACCTGTTAGTGACAGGAGGATCAGTGGGATGTTGGAGGTCGGGATTTTTAATCTGATACTAGACTCTTGCATTGTTTGCTATATAGAAAGCAAAAGTATTAAAAAACAAAACACAAAAAAAAAACCCAACAAAAAAAAGCAGCAGCTTTCATTTTTGTGGTTAAACTGAGATGTTCACTGTTACTTAAGAGTAGGTGTTTAATGGAAACCCTGACACTTGAGCCCTTTGTTTCCGCTCACTAAACCCAGGAGTACTGTTTTTAATGATCTTGGAAAGCAAATATGCTATTTTTTAAATCTGGAAGGTAAGAGAGGCTAACACCAAAGCAACAAAATATTTAAGTTTGGTGAGTTTTTTTTTTTTTCTTCTTATTTTTTCCTTTTTTTTTTTCTTCCTCCTTTTTCACCTCTTATAATTGAAGGTTCCATGAAAAGTCTCATTCAAAAGGAGTACCTTTCCCCAGGCTATTTCAGGCCTTTGGTGCTCCTCTTTTTAGCAGTGCTACTAATTGATCACGGGGTGCTACTAGCATTTAAAGCAAATAAGGGTCAATTACATTCTGAGTCAGAAGCACTGGAATTGACCAGCTTTTCAGCAGCACTTCTGTGACCTCTCCTGCTGATACTTAAAGACTTTAAGCCCTGTGTGACTAGTGATTTACCACAGGTTTGTCCTTGCTGAATAGTGTTTGGGTTTTTATAACAAAACTATGCTCAGAGGTGTGGAGAAAATCTTGAATAGTATGTTGACTAGGTAACTTGTTTTTTATGCAACTGTTAAAGCAAAGCTGAAACTTCCCAGGCTCTGTGGCATTTCTGCAACAAGCTGCCTCTTAACCTTGGATGACTCCTGAGCTTTAGTGTAGATTAGGTTATGTTATTAAAACATAATTGGAGAGTGTGTCATGGAAAAAAGCAGAATAGTAATCTGTGAAACTTCTGTTCTTTATCTTGATCATGTTATTGTTGCTAGTGAAGCAACTATAGAGCTCACCAGAGAAGAAGGATAACTGGCCTAGTTTGGTCCCTGCAAGCCATTTTTGTATTGGCTATTGTAGCATTTACATGATTGCTTGTTTTGCAGTTCTTGGTTCTAGGAGCAAAAGGAAACCTTAAGAGTTATGGACTGTTACAGCATTCTTTCATCTTCTTTGGAGAGCACTTTGCTCTCAATGTTATAACCATAATGAGCTGAAAGGATGGTTTTGATTGTGTTTTTGTGATTTGCGCTGTCAAACATGGGTTAATTCTAGCTGTGAAAGATTGTTTTTGAAACAGATAATTTTGGGATAGATTTAGTATAAAGGAACCGTTCCATGGGGTGTGAATCGCTCAAGTTCCTTATTCCATTTCACCTACTCTCATAATTCCAAACTGTTACTCTAGTCATCCTTATTGTTAGGATTGCTTAATAGCATTTGAATGTATAGTTTATCAAATACTTTGGAGGTGGCTTCAATTAATGAAGCCATACTTAAAAATTTGTGTTGCCCTGGTAGTGCTTAATAATTTGCTCATGAAACCGCACCCAAAAACTGCATGAATCTGTGGTGTTGCTAAAAGAGGTTGTCTGGAAGTTTCCCTCTTTTGTGCTTCCTCTGCTTTTTTGCCTTAAGTTTCCAGGACTGCTTGACCATTTAACAGATCTGGAACAGCTTTTGTAGCCTGTCAGAAGCTAATGTGGGAAGGAAAGGGATTTGGTTTTGACAAGCTTAGGGCCCTGCTGTAGAGGAAGTGACAGGGCAGGCACAAGTTTACTTTCTGAGAAGCACCTTTGACTTGCCCCACTCTAAGCTGTGCATGAAACTGCACTGAAGATACCTAATAGGTAGTTTTGCTATCTGTCTCCGCTGGTGGTAGAATGAAATCCTGGAAAGGTCTGGATGTTTCAGTCCTCACAAGGATGATTAACCCATGTAGCTTGCGGTAAGAGATGCAGATTATTATCTTCTGCCCTAGTAGAGGTGAGATTCTGTTGCTGTGGTGTTAAATGTTGTCTGAAATATTACGCTTGTAGATAATGACTATGATTTGGTCTTTTGGCATTTTCAGTAATCTTTTAACAACTGTTCTAGACAGCTGTGAGTGCAGCTCATCTTGCTGAGCTGAAAGAAATGGGGAAAAGCTAGGTTATCTTCTACTAGCAAGTCTTCAGTGTGCCTGCCTCCACTTTTTGGTTGTTATGGCTGCAGTGTTGTGGTAAGCAGAACAGTGTTTGACAACTGTTTTCAAATGTGCATGTTTTCTCAGAAGATAATGGTGCTATACAGTTTCTTACTAATGTGGAAATGATAGTACATGGTTGACTGAAGAGGTGCCTGAAACAGGAGCTCGATTCTTGAAGCTGATACAGTTTAATAATTCTGTCTCACAATCTTTGAGGCTGTAACAGAGTGTAGAATTATAATAAAGATTGGGGGGGAGTGTGTGAAAAAATTGCTTTGTGTTGTGAACTATGGTTAAACTAGAGGCTCCATTGCTTTTTGAAGTAACATCGCAGTAGCCTAGAGATTGTTTTGTATACACCATAACAGAATCTTTCTTTTGATTGTAATATGCTTAAAGAGCACTTACTAATTGAAAATTAGGTATGTGAGCAACTATATTGGTTGTTTCATATAAAACATCAGTAGATATTTTCTGCTTTTGGATGACTGTGTGCTTTTATTAAAAGATCTTTTTGATATTGAAGTGCAGTCTTTCAAAGTAAATTGTTTTGGAAGTAAATAGAACAACTGAAACGTTATTAAAATACTACTGTATAAACAGTTATTAACATTAATCTCTTTGACATCTGTTTTTATAATGGAGGCAGCATCTACTAAGTGACAAGAAAAAACACCTCTAAGTCGAACTAATAGGGAGAAGAAGTAAAGAAACATTGAAGAGGAATGTCTGAGATGGTTCTCAAATGGACATTTAAAATATATTTTCTGAATACCAGTTAAGTTCTATGTAAAATGGGGTTTTATGTTTATATTTTACAATTTAGATGTCTCATTGAAGTAAATACTTCTCCAGTGCTTGGGAGCAGCATTTATCTACGTTTAACACTGCTCTCAGAGTGTGTTTCAGCATTTTCTTACTGTTTTACCTGGAATTTTGGGCATGAAGCTTGCATTTTTTAAATCTACCAGGAAGTTTGAAAACAAACAAACATGTTTTTTAGGAGTCTGAATAGGGGAAGGGGGCAGGGAGGAGGTTCAGACTATTACTCAGTTCTTGCCTTGCAAGTCTATCACAGAAATAATTTCAGTAATATTTTCACAGTATACAATAAAAAAAGTGTTCATGCAGACAAAGCACTCAAAAAGGACAAGCTTTGGCTATTTCTAGAATTCTTTCATGTTTTGTTTCTTTTCAGGGAGTATTTCTTTTTGCTGAGCAGCCAGGGAGTGGAGGAGGAGAGAGCTATTAAAGGTTGTGCTGTAGATGGAAGAGGTTTTTTGGATAGTTTTTGGCTAGTGTCTCCAGCCAGATTTAAACTCTGCTGTTCTCTGTCTCATTGTTTCACATTGCATTGATAGTGTTTACTGTAGCTGTAGTGTCACTCACATCAATAGCAGAATTATAGCTGCTAAATCAAGCTGAGGAAGAGAAGCTCTTATGGGAGAATGGGTGGCAGGCAACGCTTTCTAATTTTTTATTATTTCTTTTTATGCATTCTCTCATATTGTGCTAGGTCTTAACTAAAAATGATTCATGTCTACTTATCTTAGTCTGAAAAATGATAAAGGCATCACAGTAGCAACAAGGTCTTTCCCACCCCTTGCCTAAATTAAATTTTCATGTACTGAACAGTAGTAGCCAGGTAACTAGATTATTCTTGCATGGAAAAGAATGATACTGGTCTTGATGATTTTGATCTTCATTAGGGTTTCTCACTAGCACATGGCATTCTTACTACTGCTGTGATACTTTTGACACTTCTCGTTACTAAAAGGGGTGTAGAAAAAAAAATCAAGCTTTGCTTCAGCGAGTTAGGACTCAGAGGTTGCTATTCTTTTATCTGTGCCTATGCAGCTGAAGTGTTTGCAGTCTCTAGAATGCTACCAATTTTCTATTACTTTTTATTCTTGAAGCTAACTGCTTAGTTTTTATTTTAGGTGAGCTGCTTGTGTGACTGATTTGTTGGCCTGTTTCAATTAGATGAGGTATTGGTCGTGCAATTGCTATCTGCCCACATTTCTGCCTACTGTGTTTATTAATAAAAGATCTACTTTTAAAGCTGCTAGCTTCAACCAGGAACAACAGTGCAAAAGGTTCAGCTGGAATATCTTAGAAAGGAATGATTAAGGCAGAGGAGTGACTTCTCTAGTTAACATCAAGAAATAATGTGTTTGTACCCTTGAATCTGAATATATCTACAAGTTTGTCCTGTAATATGGCTTGTTTCAAGGGTGATCTGATGCAGCAAAACTTTTTGTTTTGTTTTGTTTGCAATATAGGTGCTTGTATAAACACTGAAAAACTGACACAGGTTTTAGTCCTCCTGAACACACTAACCTGTTTTTTCTGGTCTTTTGGTATGAATAAGGAATTGTCCTCTTTAACTTCACCAACTACTTGGAAAGGCCTCTGACTCAGTAATATAAAAATATAATTCTTCAGGAGCACATTAATTGCTTGATTATTAGCTCTAGTTTTCAAACTTGTAGTTACTGAAATTATTTTGGTTGAGTGTTCAGAAAGCAGCTGTTCAGACATACATCTGCTTCAGGGAAAAGCAAATTATTTGCTTTCCTCCTTGAAAGCAGGATTGATAGATCTTGAGCATTTGACCAATTGAGCTAAAGCCTGTCTCCTGGAAACTGGTATGGATGTTTTAAGTGCCTTCTGCCTTTCTTCTGGTAATCTGGTCTGTACTTGATTTTTGATCCTGGTTTAATCATTGTGTTACTGTTGCAGTCATTTGCATTGGCAATTCCGGGATCTTTTAATTTGGAATGAAAGGAGTATGCTTGTCTCTGCTGTTAATTCTAGATTAAATCATCTGTGGGCTTGGGAGTACGTATGATTGGCAGAAAAAGTATTTCAGGTGATCATGAAATCATTTACGAGTTGGTCACTTTGCCTTTTAGATAAGCTATAAGCGATGTATAATATCAAACAGCAATTAAGAAGTTAGTTGTGTATATCTGCCCTGAAAATATGCTTTTTGAGCCATGTGCAGGTTGTATGTTGGGAGGGGAGGAGGTTAGCAGGAAGGTTTAAGCTTCTTCATGTGTGCTGTCTTTAAGCATTCATGACCTTTATGATGTAAAACCAGTGATTGAATGTTGAGTGAGAACGAGAGGTCAAGAAAATTATACATTAGGTTTCATTCTCTCTCCCTCCAGTCCCTTGAAACACTGGATAAATAGCTTACTTCAGCAGTTTTCCACTCTGTAATAAGATATTTTTTCTTGCCTGAGAGAGTGTTGTGAAGCTTAAATCTTTATATGTTTTAGATCCTCTGTTGGAGAGGTACCCTGGTAGAGTTATGTTGTTGGTTGTTTAGTGTTGGGTATTTTGTTTGTTTGTTTCTCTTGTCTTGTCAAAATCTAGGGAGCTTCAAATGAGGGATAACATCCTTAACTGTCCCTATTTTCCTAATGTACTTTCCAGACTACCATGTATTTTTGCATGAAAGTATGCAAACTTCTTTCTTTGTTTTCACAAGTCAAATAAAATTGCGGAGGATAAAAGAAAATAAGTCTTGAATCTGATTTAACTGAGCTTCAGTGAATTTGGGACAGAATTTTGATGGTATTCATTATTTTGTCCGTTGTCTTTTAAAAGAGACTTAGTGGACAGGCACTGGAACCAGCTGGTGTTTATGTATCTTTGAAAGAATTACACACAAACTTCCAAAATTTGCTCTTGGGTGGGAATTTCTATTGTTACAGAGCTCTGTCTTCTAGGCAAGCATTCAGTGGTGTTGGGGAGCATTCTTGAGAGCAGGCATGCTCCGAGGAGGAATGAGGAAGTGAAGCACTGGCTGGCAGTTGCTGGTGGACAGCAAAGTTTAGGAGAGCAAACAGGACGGGGTGGGGGGGGAGGGAGGGGAATCTCAATCTATCAGAAAGACTATACTGGGCTTACTCTATGTGGTGTTCATGGAGCTCTCTGGGTAAGCAGCTTTTTCTTCTACCTACTCTGATCTGCCTTTCTATGTTTAATTTTTTCAGAGGTTTTTCTGTGGAACTGGATATGGAAAACACAGCTAGCATGATTTATCCTGTTCTGTGAAGCGTGGAGTTGACAATACTGGCTGGCTGTGTGTGTATGGCTTTAGCATGCCTTTTGGGAACTAAGTGTTGAGTCTCTATAAATAACCCATTATTTTTGGGTGGTCAGGGTTTCCCACAGGGTGTCAGGTCAGCTCTTCTGTAAAATGAAATTCAGGACTTTGAAAAGTATTAGTTCCTGCGCTTCTCCTCAGGAAAAAAAAAAAGAAAAAAGATACCTAAGTGTTTTCAGAAATGCTGTTTATTACATACAACACTCTGGATTAGAAAATTTACTGCTTAAATAGGTCCTGTGAAGCAGTAGTGAAAATAGGTGTGTCTGGCACTAGGCAAGTATGAGAGTGAGTGTCAGTTTCCAGGTTTTGGTTAGGTTTGTACTGTGGACACCTGGTGATCCTTATTAATGATGAATTGTTTTGCTGTTATTTGTTAATTTTGTTTAGGTTGTTGGCTTATTTTTAATCTTGGCTGTCAGAGAGGCTTTTGAAGTAGTTAACGTATTACAGAACCAGTCTCCCTGAAGAGAGACTGCCTCTTTGGCTAGGTTACTTTTCCTCAGAAATGTGTATGTTACTACCAATGAGTAAGTCTTTAGAAGAATTGAAGAAATGGTATTTTCTTTATGAGATTATAGATTAGCTGAAAGCTGTATTTGCGTGAGTAGATCAATTGGCAAGCCTGAGTTTGTTTTGGCAGTGAGGAGCTGTGACAGTGTTAAGCTTTGCACTAAATAGGCTTATTTATATGTACACTGTTAACTGCTACAGGAAGTTCTGCTCATTTTGTTTCTGTGTAAGACTCGGAAAAATTCAACAGCTTCAGGACTAAAATAAAAGAATAAAAACAGCTATTATTCAGAATTTTGATCTTCAAATGTCAAGATGATTATAATATTGACTGGGTAAGAAAAGCTTAGTGAAATGCTGGAGAGAGCTATGTGAAAACACTGGAGCAGACAATGCTCCTATGAGCCATATGTACTGAAACAGCAGAAACTGTCAGAGGGTGCCCCGTAGGTGTGCTGAGTCATCTGCCTTAAATTGTAACATGACTTACTGTGCACTGCTGCTGGGAAAGATCAGTGTTAACTTGTGCATGACGAAGTGGCACGTGGTACAGCTGTGCTAGTACACGTTAAATCCAAATAACATGTTTGTGAGGGAAGTCACTATATACTTCGTACGTGATCTGAAGGACTCTGAGAGTGCAGTTAACTTAAAGGGATTGAATTTTAGCTGAAAGCAGAAGATTTTTCCGATATGTAATCATGTGTGAAACTTGATACCAGTGGATGTTGGTACAACATGTTCCACGTTTTAAAAACATCTTGCTCTTGAGGGTTGAATCTGCAAAGCTTTCTAGCTACAGGTGAAAGGCTCTGGCCATCATGGGCATAACACAGCTTGGACAGGAGAGTGCATTACCCCTCTACATAGTCTTGCAGAGGAAGGAATGTGATAAAATGTTAAGCAGTCATCCCAGAGGTTTACAGAATGATCATGTCTTTCTTTGAAGGACTGACAAGGTCCCAAAGGAGATGGGTCGCTAATCTGATTACAGTATGTCATTTTCAGTCTGTGTTGAAGGATGGAATTTCAAGGGTTTGAGGGGAGGGCCAGAAGAGTGGAGAAATCTTTCCAGGTGATTCTAGCTGTGGATAGAAACAGCTTATGCAGAGCTAAGCAGGAGGAGGAGACTTGCATACAGGTATTTTAGATTTCCAAACTCAGAAATAACAAAATAAGTCTGTATCTCGCCCCAGTGTAATATTCAAGATCAGTGTCTTGAGGCATCTTCATTCTTCAGTGCATCTTCTTCCGGTTTGCGTTCTTCAGATGTGTCTTTTCAGGTTATTTGTTTTCTTGGGTTTTGGCATATCTGTTTTTCTCAGTCATGCACAAAGAAGTGTGTGTGTGTGTGTATATATATTTAAAGCGTTTACAAGCTAACTGAAATACTTGGCAAATTGAGAGGGTGGGTTATGTTCCTGACAACTTGAAAAAGGGTAATATAACCCTCATTTTCAAAAAGTGGTAAATGGATGACACAGGGAAGTACAGACCAGTCAGTCTCACCTCTGTGCCGGCAAAATCTTGAAGTGGATTCTCCTGGAAGGCATGCTAAGGCACATGAAAAACAACAAGGTGCTTGGTGACAGCCAACATGGCTTCACTAAGGGGAAGTCCTCCCTGACCAATCTAGTGGCCTTCTATGATGGGGCTACGGGACTGATGGACAGAGATAGAGCAGTTGATGTCATCTATCTGGACTTGTGCAAAGCGTTTGACACTGTCTCACATGACATCCTTGTCTCTAAGTTGGAGAGACATCAATTTGATAGGTGGACCACTCGGTGGATAAAGAACAGGTTGGATGACCACACACAGAGTTGTGGTCAATGACTCAATGTCCAGCTGGAGACCAGTAACAAGTGGTGTCCCTCAAGGATTGGTGTTGGGACCGGTCTTGTTCAGAATGGACAGTGAGATTGAGTGCGCCCTCAGCAAGTTTGCCAATGACACCAAGCTGTGTGGTTCAGTTGGTATGTTGGAGGGAAGGAATGCCATCCAGAGGGACCTTGACACACTTGCGAGGTGGGCTGATGCCAACCTGATGAAGTTTAACCATGACAAGTGCAAAGTCCTACAGCTGGGTCGGGGCAGTCCCAGGCACAGCTACAGTTGGGCAGAGATGAGATTCAGAGCAGCCCTGAGGAGAAGGACTTGGGGGTGTTGGTTGATGAGAAAATGAATGAGCCGGCAGTATGCACTTGCAGCCCAGAAAGCCAACTGTATCCTGGGCTCCATCAAAATGAGCATGACCAGAAGGTCCAAGGAGGTGATCCTGCCCCTCTACTCTGCTCTTGTGAGACCTCACTTGGGCTCCATCAAAATGAGCATGACCAGAAGGTCCAAGGAGGTGATCCTGCCCCTCTACCCTGCTCTTGTGAGACCTCACTTGGAGTACTGTGTACAGTTCTGGTGTCCTCAACATAAAAAGGACATGGAACTGT
>JASSUY010019301.1:0-54005 GCA_032466535.1 Forpus xanthops | reverse complement strand
TTGTTCCAACAGTTCCATGTCCTTTTTATGTTGAGGACACCAGAACTGCACACAATATTCCAAGTGAGGTCTCATTACTGTTAAATCAACTGACTTTTGTCTACCAACATTGGCTTTTGGATATGTAAACTGATGCAAATATAAACTGGATGAATTTCCTCTTATTTTTCCAAAGCATCGGGTGCACAGGTAAAATACTGACTCAGAAATCATAAAAAAAAAAAAAAAAAACAACAAACGATTCAATGAATATAGAAAGCAATAGAATTTATTGTGAGAGAACTACTTAGGGATTACTTTTCTATGACATATCTCAGCATCCAGCTGAGTACGTTTACGTTGCAGGCTGACATGTTTAAATCCTTGTTTCTTTAGCAGCTTAATACTGGAAACAAAGGTTTTTGGGAGCTACTGGGGTACTTGTAAGGCTTAAACAGTCACATTTTGAAGGAAAATTCACTTTATCCCATGCCATATACTTTTTGGTTGAAAAAGAAAGTATTCTTTATATGGCATTTCATATACTCTTTGGCACCTGTGTAAACAAATTCTATATTACCTAAAACCTGTATTTGGTGCACAGTGTATTAATCACATTACACAGAACTTTTACAAATGGACTTTTGCTTTAAGGTATGCAATGAACCCGTGGGACCAGAATTAGAAGATACGGAGAATCCTTTGTTGTGCATGTACGTGTATGACTCACATAAGCTATTTTTTGTTGTTGTTTCCATGAATTCCACTACAGCAATAGAGGAACATTTAGAAAGCGATGAATCCAGTTACACCATTATCATCTACTGATACTTGGGGCAGTGCTGGGGCGATTCCCTCATTCAGAGCAATGAAGAACTGGGCTCTCACTATTACAATTTCAGTTTCTAGAGCAAGGCAGTTTATCAGCACACTAATTACGGCAGTACTGCAGAACAGTGTGCTTAGGGAATCAGCGTCTCAGCCCTTGCTTGATCTCTGACCATCACTCTGAGTGTGACAGGTCTCCACAGAATAGTTCATGTTGGAAAAGACCTTTGAGGTTATCATGTCCAGCCATAAACTTAACACAGACGAGTCCACCGCAAAACAGTCCTTAAGTGCCACAAAATTGTGCAATTAGAGTAAGAAATACGACACAATTGCTTAAGGTGGCATTCTACAAATAATTTGAATACCCAGGTTCAAGAAAAAAAAAAAACCATCTTATTCTACCTTCCCTCTAGACTGAACAGTATGGGACATCAGAAATACTTAACACAACGTATTTGTGCATTTCTCCAACCGTAGCTAGCAGTGCACAAACCCACTTGACCAACTCCTCCTGCTGCAGTCCAGTATAATTTTACAGTAATTCCACAAGATGCAAATCTTCCTGTGTTGCCTCTTTTCACACAGGCATCTATTCATGCTTAAAGTGTTAAACGTTTATAAAATGAATAACACTGTATAAATTCTATTCGCTTTTATACTTGGCTTTAAAGAAAAAAATAGGTCTGAGTCCCGTACCTGCTGGATCAGCAATGCTGATGGTTTGGGGAAGGCTGCGTGCTCTTCAATAATATTTTCCTTTTGGCCATTTGGTCATAATGAGATTCAGACTTGAGTCATGGAAACACGAGGAAACAGAGCATCAACACAGCCCCACTTTGCCAGATGTGTATTGTTTTTTAGGACAAACCCATATATCCATGCTAAGCAATAGGTACTGGTGAAGCTGCAGCACCAATGTAGTCCTGTGTCCAAACTGACATGTTCTAGTGGCAAGATGCTCAAGTGGGTGTGCCATCAGCTTCTGCATCACCAGTTCATGTGGCTTTGTGAAAGCAGAGACAGTTCAGTGTTTGCCTGAAAGCTAACAACATTGTAACCTGAAGTCAATGATTTAATTAAAATACGGCAATCTTTTCAGGAAACAGGGTGTATAACTAAATGTCAGTTAAAGCACAAAACTACAAACATTATTAGCACATCAAAGGTCAACTTTCATCAGATGGTTATTACACCTTCGGGAAGATGGCAGTGAGCTTTTCTTTTTGGATAAGTATAAATTTGAAGCTAGTGGGGTATGTTGGAACTAGATGAACCTAAGGTCCCTTCCAGTCCCAACTATTCCGTGCTCCTGTGTAATAAATTATAGCTATGAAGATAAGCTGTTGTATCTACCACAGCCAAAAAAAAAAACCTTTACTAAAACCCATTTTAAACAATAAAACGAATTAGAAAAGAGAAATATTTTAGAAATGTGTTCTTGCATGCTATTTTTTTTAATGTCTACACTGAAAACTGCTTTGCAAGGCCTAGAATTATATCTTGAAGTATTCAAAAAATGGCACATTGAAAGTTCAAAGCATAAAGGGTCTCAAAAATCACCATGAGGTTTCTCATTTTGTTCAATATAAGGAACTGAAACCAAGAAAAGATAATGTACTTTTCCCCTTCAACTAAATTACATGGTGTAAAACCTCTGTATTTGCAAACTGGATTTATCAGACTTCACCACTCATAATTATGTCTCAGAATAAACGCAGCTTCCATCTTGCACTGAGTGAAACGTTTATTTAGGTGGGAACAGTCCTGTTCGTGATCCGCGTGCTGCAAACGGCACAAGGCTCACAGGAGGTGTCGGAGCCAAAGCACACGTTTACAGGAAGCAGTGCGCAATGAGAAGTGGGTTTGTGTGTGTGGCAGCCACAGTTCATCTCACTGCTCTGCTCCCTTCTTTGAAAACCACAAGTGATACCAACATGCACGTTTCCTTTCTAGGAGAGGAGAGTTTTGGGAGCAGACTTGAGGAATTGGTCCTGCACAGGGGAAATCCTTGCAGGAAACACGTCCCACATGTCCTCACAAGCTCAGAGTACGCCTCTTTTCCCACTGTGCATACCTGCAGCTGGTTACCTGAATGCAAACTGCTCCGTGTCCACTTGGTTTCAGAGCTGTGTTTTTAGCAGTCCAGATCTGTACCTCAAGAGTTACAGATTGCTTTGCTAAGATTCAGCCTTGCAACTACATCTTACAGTTAAGTAAATGCTCTACCCCAGGATCTGAAACGGACTGTGAGGAAGTCTTACTCATCACCAGCCCCAGACCCATACAGCCTTAGCAAACTGCCAAAGACATTCCTTCGAGTTGTTCTTTTTCCCTATTCATCTTCATCTGTTTCAGCCCCTACTCTATTACACTACCATCTATTTTCCTTCTTTCACATTCCCCTACATTATTTTTGATGCTTGATTCAAGCACGGCTGTACAGTACCCAATTCAGTTTGTCACTACTCACTATTAATTTACCATAAAATTTTTGTTTCCATAATTGGATCTAGGCTGCACATGTACAGAAGAGCTGCCCCAGCACTGCCCAGGCCCAAGTACACCCACTACTTTGACTCTTATAAAGCATTTCCTTTCAATATCACTTTGTCATATGGTAACCACATGTTTATTTGCAACTTAATTACAGCAGACTGGGAATAAATTAAATACATACTTAAGGTTGATTTTTAGAATGTGAGGAAAAAAAGAATTAAGTGAAAATGAAACCTTGGACAAGAACAGGAAGGGGAACATAACAACTGCTTAGCAAAAAATGAAGTCGCAGATGTTTTTTCTTTACTTTTTTCCTTGCTGGGAAAGAGACAAGTCTTTGTTATTTCTTTTTTAAATTGTCAAGGCACAAGTTTTCCACTAGATTATGAACAGTTATACCCCTGAGCACACACACAAGCCAGTGTTTCTAAAGCAAAGCACCAAGGTACTTTAGCCTGTGTTTGTTTCTACAGTAAGTAGGCATACTGGAAATCAGAACATGCTCCTCCAGAGCAGCTGAAGACTTGCAGGCTCGCTCACTCTGCCTTCAGAGACCCTGTGTTGCTGCACCAGACACCCCGAACTGCTCCTGAGCTGCAGAATGACCTTCACCTATTAATGCTGCCCTCTTGGACACAGACACTGGCAAACCCGAAGGTGTCAGGGGGCCATGGGTAAGAGGCTAGAAAAGAGCCCAGAAAGCAAGAAGGCTTCTGCTGCCACAACATCAACTTCAGCACCACCCTGTCGGACATGGCACCTGGAGATGCCCGCCTGGGTGTTGCATGGCTTACACAAAGCAGACATCTCTCCTGAGAACAAGTGTTCTGGGAGTACGGTCAGTGCCAGGATAAACACAGAACAAACATGCCATCTGCTACTCAGGGACAGCACATCCCCCTTTGTTTGCTCCTGTACCAGATTTTGTTGACTATTCACTTAAACTGAAGCATCATAACCCCCCCGTTAGTACTGTCTTTACCTTTTTATGTTTAAATAACCCAGTCTTTCTAGATTAACATTTTAGGACTTGCTATTTAACTTTTAAAGAGCACTCTCAATTCTAAGGGGCTGTAGAGCCATCCTCTGCACAAGTACTGCACAGTTCCACATCTAGGGCATACTATTTGGTTTGGGTTTTTGGGAGAGGGCATTAACTCTGCACCTGGGAACGTCTTTCAGTGAACCAGTGGAGCTCAGTAGTTCTGTTCCTCCTTTGCAAGTTTACTGACATACTAGTTTCCATGATATTGTGTTTTGAACTCCCTACCCTCTGCAGTTAAATATAATTAAGCACTTCAAGTTGATAAAGTAAGGTACTGTGTGGAGATGTCTCATTTAGTAAAGAGGAACTAAGCAGTCAGGAAGGGAATGGAAACAAAAAAATTAAGAAAGGCAAAAAGATGCCATATTACAGAACTGTACGAAGAATCGAAAATATCAGAAGAAATAATTGTGAGTCAATTTTTTAATAATCTGAAGGAGGCAGACTGCAGGAAGGTACTTTTAAGAGAGAAATCAAGCTAAGCTTGGGTTCTCTTCCACTACAACAGAAGCAAGATACCTTTACAGAACTTTCAATACTTCTCTGTAGAGAAGATGCCGCAAGATTTTCTCTAAGCCTTTCTGATGGCTTTGTAAAAGGGTCCTGGATTGCATAAAGCAACTTGGATTGGAAACACCATAGAAAAGTTGGTTATCAAATGTAACCCAACTTGCTTTTGTACAGTTTACATTATGAAGCCTGCCCAAGCAGCATACTTAAACATAATCTAAACAACAACATCTGAATTTGGTTAATGATTTGGCTCTGAAGCTGTGTTAGCTTTTTTCCAAGTACCCCGATTAATTTAAAAAGTAATCACAGGACACAACAAAGAACATTCAGTTCACCTATATAAGCTCAATGCTTCACATTTACCTTTAACAGCATGATTACAAAGTTTTTTGATAAGTTATTCAACTACTGTTGATCATTGGCTGCTGTGGTTATTTCATTCTGACTGGATTGGGTAGAAGATAAAGGAGCACAGTTAAGAACTAGAACCAGTGAACTACTGTTAATCAATAAACTCCATTAATTTTTACAACTACAATTTTTACTGTGCCCACTGGCACAGTAACTGGAGTTCTTTGAGATCTGTTATCCCTGTAGAGATAATGTATGTGCCTCAGATGAGAGAATTTTAACCTTTGACTTCATTAGCCAGTGAGTCTGTTAATGTATGAGCCAGGAATTATCATCAATGCAACAGACCCATACGATGTATTATTAATGGTTGTGTGGCAGCAAGACTTCCATCCTTCTGCCAAGTACCACAGATTCTGCAAAGAGAAATTCAAAGCAAGAAGGACAGCACACGGTAGAGGACAGGATAAAATAATCTACTAACTTTCAGTTATTATTACTTATTAATCTAACTGCCAATGAACAGATCAGGTACAGAAAAGGTATTTGGAGTCTTGTTCAAATAAACCTTAGAGACCTGCCTTTCTAAAAGCATCTGAAGAGTTATTCACTTCTGAAGAGTTATTTGCTTTTTTGTGGGCAAACATGTAAAGATATGTATGTCCACAGATCCATCTGGAACATCCAAAATAGCAGGTTTAATTTATCACCAAGGGATATAAACTGTACAAGAAGTCAATCTCTTGTCATTTAGAGCAAACTGTCCAACAGCAGAGAGGGTTTTGGTCAATCAGTAGCTGTTAAATCTGCCTGTACTACCACCTTGGTACCTTAAGAAAGTGGTAGCTGTTCTGTAACCTTTACTGGACACCAGACACAAAGGTGCAACCTGCACAAAACCAAACAGAAAACCTCCTGCATGACTTGCACTCAAGAATAAAGATATGCTCCTTCTTCAGTTCCACTTTAGATTTTTCATCACTTGATGAGCAGCAATGTACACAGCATAATTCCCCCCTACTGCCTGTAGTACAATAATAATAATTTACCTAGCCATCATAGGAACCAGATTTTGCCATAAATATACGTAGCTATGTGTGTAAAATACATCCTTGTATAAATCAGTGCTTATTTTCACAATAGTAGTGGATACTCTTAGTACTATTATTGTTCTTGAGCAGCAGAAAAGGGTTTAACGTCTGCATTAGGAGAAAAGCAAAGCTTTCTATAAAAATGTATGCTGTAGACATGTTAAAATCTTTTCCTCAAAATGCCCTCTTTAATGGTTTTACAAAGCATTTAGGACAATCTCAGTAGCTTTCATCTGTCTAGTTATTAAAAATTACCAATTGCTCCAAATATTCTGCTTATGGCAAAATATATATTAACATGAAATGACAACAAGCTTGTTGCTATCAACAAGATAGCAACAGTCAGTTGAAACAAGATATCAACAGTCCAGCTGAAATGACCCTGAAAGCTTTAAGGCCACCGAATTCATTTCATGTAATACCCAAATACAGTTCTTTAATCTGGCTGTCAGAAGCACGACATTTCAGTTCATCACACACATTCTTAGCGTAAACAAGAGTGACAGAGGAAACATTCTTGAGAAGACCCAAGCACCCATAAGTAGAGATTTATGGCACACAAAAGCATGTAACAATTTATAATTACTGTATGTGTAAGGGTGCAAAGTTGTCAATGCACTGACAAAACCAGGCTCATAAAAATAGTCAACTGACCTCAAACTTTCACCTACCAAATGGCTGCAATAACAAAGCAGCAAACCCCCAAACAATGAAACAGAAAAAAATCCCCTCAAACACTATTGAGTCTGCAGCTCTCTAATATACCTTAGACTAAATGTTGTAGAACAAGGATGATTCTGACTCAGATATTTGTATACTGCCAAGTATAGAAGAATTTAGGGCAGTGATGAGAATTCTTTAGTGTATCCTCTAGGAGAAACTGCAGGCAGCTGCCAGGAGAAAACATATTCCTGTGCCCCACCTTATTTGGTTCTTAAATGCCAAAGTTGCAATCACTAAGAATGTGCTGTGATGTTTATATAAATATTTGTTTTATTGCTAGGTAGTGCTACAACACAAAGAAGTAATAGTAATACTGATGCTAGCTGCCAGCATAGTTCATTCACTTTCAACACAACCCTGAGGCATTTTCTCATTTGAATAGCTGGCAGTGCAGAAACAATTCAGACAACCTGGTAACAAATCTTGTCCTTGTAGAAACCCAGTTGAAAGAAAACCAGCTAATGCTGCTGCTTCTCCTTCTAGTTCTTCAGTTTCTCAGTCAGTTTAATTCTCTTGTGTTTTTAAAGCTCTAAGGAAGCAAAGCAACACAAACATGCATGCCTATAAACCCAGTCTATGTTTAAGGCTTTCCTCTTCCCAGTTGCAGACTAACAAGATTGGTCCTAACTCAACATAAAGCTGTAGAATAACACGTTAGCAGTGTGGATACTGGAGCACCAGCCTTTGCCAGAACATGCTTTTACACTGCTGGATGTGAGGAAGCACAAGAAGCCTTCAAGTCCTTTGTCCACCAGCACTCATCCCAAATTCCTCTGCAAACTCTCCCCACAGCTATTGACTCTTTTCCACACAAACCAATGGCAAAATGCCACCGTCTGACCTGAGCTACGGGCGTCTCCAGATCCAGTGATCATGGATCTAGATTGAGGAATGACTTCAGGACTGCTGGAATTCAGCATGCTTTGCAAAAGGACTTAGTACTGGGTGGCATACAGCAATGCATTGCCTTGACTCAAAATTGCATGCTCAGTGAGTCCACGCTCAGTTGGGTTATTAGTAAAATCACTTCAGAAAGGTAGAACTGATGTCATGGTTTCTATACTCAGTGAAAGAGGCATGCCCTTCAGGCTTTGTCCTGTTGGCCTACACAGATGAACTGCTAATCACATAATCATATGATTATCAATTAATGCCATAGTCTAACTGGGTATTCAAAGTTTCAAGTTTCCACACAAAAAGCAACATTTGAAAAGATTTTGTCATGCCATTTCAATCTAAACAACAGTGCAGACATTTCCAGCATTCTAATCCAAGCAGCAATTAATGAATCTCTAATTATCTGAGGTGTATTAACAAGACAATATAAAGTCACATAAGAAGCATCGAAACCCCAATATGTGACTTCATTGTGTGTACATGGAGAAAAAGAAGGAACAATAAAAAGAAGGGGGAAAAGGAGAAAGGACCAAAAAAAGGAGTGCAAGAAAAGGAAATTGAAGCAACAAACAAAAGGAAGATTTTGGATTCCCAGAATTTAAGCATGTAGTTATCCTCAGCTTGTATAAAAAGCCGAGTATGTGGCACTCAAAAGACAGCCGCATTTCCAACACCAGGCTGAGTCTCACAGTAGGAACTATAGAGTATACACAATGATCTGATTGTTAAGTAGGAAAAACCTGAGAAGAAAGGTAAGCGCTACAATGTTATTTAAAAAGTTGTTCTGTGTTAATGTTTTTTCCCCTGTAGAAAGACCTCTGGATGACTCCTCCAAGACACACCATGCACTATAACATTTGAGGTCTCCAGCATATTCTTCATCTTTGGCGTTTTCTATTTTTTCCCCTCTCTGTTTTGGAATCAGCTCCTGTATCAGTGCTCACTTGCAGCTGCTCCTGCCAGCCCAAAAGTAGCACTGTCTAGACTGCGTACATATTTATGTCTCTTAAAAATAATTCAAATGATAGTTCTACACCTCTTTTAACTCCAAAATAGTATTTCTTATTTCTTACATATCCTGCTGCCCTACAAATTCAGAATTACCAACAACTCAATCCTGATTAACTCATAGGATCTTCCCTGCTTACTTCTGCGAGACAAAGATGTCATAACATCTAATTACCAGAGTACTCACTGTGAATGTATTTTATAAAACTTCCCAGCTCTCTGAAACAAAATCAGCAAACACTTCCAACAAAATCAGTTCATTTTCCCTTGTACAACACACAGCATAATGCAAGGGAAGGCCACAAAATACAGAAAGAGTAGCCAATACAGAATTAGATATCAATGCTTACCCAAAACATGGCATAAACATCACATACAAATGGTCCTTCTATCTTTCCAGCTGCTTTAATAACTGGGGTAGTAGTATGTAGGAGGGAAAAAAAAGCCCTTTCCAGAGAGTCAGTCACACAGATGAAATAACAGTGTCTTTTATTTGCACCACTACTGCTACTTATGCTAACTTGCTTTAAGCTAGTGGTAAAAATTCAGTGCTGGATACAATTCAAGTCTTCATTTTGTTCCACAGATATAATTTGGTGACAATAGTTGACATTTTTATGATCATTCCCACTTGTCTATTGCGATTACTGTAAATTTAAGTTCACACATGCTTGCAGAACAAAACAAACGCTGAACTTACTCTAATACCTGGTAGAGCTGTACCACTGGGAATAGGCTTCTGGTGCATTATCACTAGGAACATGCTAGAGCACTACTGTAGATGGATTCACTAAATTAGTGTTAAAAGCACCAGCTTTGATGTAGGGGAATAATCACTCCATGTATGAATTGTATTTCACCCCACAAGAACAAAGTATAGATGTTAATGACAAGTATTTCATTTCACAGCCCAGAAGACAGACAGAAAAACCATGTTATTTATTTAATTTAATGAGAAATCCAGGTTTTCTCTTGGCTGAGAGCTGCTGCTCCATCCACCACGCAGAGGTAGCTTTGCTCAGTCTTTCCCTCACTAAATTATGAATAAAAAAATTAAAAAAACCTTTTCCAGATTCTAGATGGTTTAGAATTATAAAAAATTAGTACTGACCATGGGTTCACAGCTCTGTGCAGGACACAGCGGCCAGAGAAATTTACATTTTACAGTAATAACAAAGAAGAAAATCAAAATCCAACAGCCTGGACCCTCAGCAACTACCAAACTCTGAAGGTATGGTTACAAAAAATCACCTTAGGATTTTATATTGTAACACTGATCAAAGAGCTGCTCAGCTGATGACTTCTGCTCTAAAATATGGTTTGCTTTAATCAAAGCTTTTTAATACTTGTTAATTAAAAAATAACTCATACTCCACTGCAAGTTGCTGGCTTGTCTTAAGCAAAACTTTGAGATGGTGGTGTGGTTTAAGCCCCTCACACAGTTCACTCACTCACTTCCCCCTCTTTCTTCCCCAAGTCCCAGGGGGATGGGGGGCAGAATAGAAAGAATGCAACTCCCACAGGTTGAGATAAGAACAGTTTAGTAACTAAGGTATAACATAAATCACTGCTGCTACCATCAATAATAATAATGACAAGAGAAATACAAGGGAAGAGAACACAACTGCTCATCACCTGATACCCAGCCCGATGCAGCAGCAAACCACCATCCTTCCGGGTCTCTGCCCTCCATTTTTACATCCTGGACATGATGTGCTGTGGTATGGAATACCTCTTTGGGTCAGTTTGGGTCAGGTGTCCTGTCTCTGCTTCCTCCCCCCCTTCCCCTCCTCCCTGGCAGAGAATGAGGCTCAGGAAGTCCTTGGTCAGACCAAAACATTACCAAGCAGTAACTGAAAACATTGGTGTTAGCAGTGCTGCTCCCAGGCCCAAAATCAAAAACACAGCGCTGCACCAGCTACAAAGAAGGAGAAAAATAACTGCTACTGCTGAACCCAGGACAGATGGCTTCAGTGAACTCAGGGTTTTAAAAATACACTCATAAAAGCAAAAAGGACAACTGAAGCAGTTAAAACCACAGGAGTTGCCTTGCAACTGATATGACTGTAAATGGATTACAAATAAAGTTGCACAGAAGTAGGAAAATGTTTTAAAGTAGAAAATGAGCAACTCATAAAGAGGAACCAAGCACACTCAGAGCTGCTGCAAACTTTTTTGACTGTACTCCAAACTGCCACTGAAATAATGAACAAATGTTACTATAAACAAATATTATGCATACATACATTATGTCCCCAAGTATAGCTCATATCATCTCAAATTCTTATCACTCCCTACACCCTAATACTTTCTTTCTCAACAACAGACTACAGCATTACTTTACACACCTTTCACTGAAACTTCTGCAGGAATATGACATGTACCAACACATCCCTTTACAGAACCATTTCTCATCATTCATTTTTTACATCCCTTTTTGTTGTATTCACTGCAGTTGGGCTTACAGATGCTCAAGTACTACATTAGGTAGCTGCTCTCCTGAACTGACTGTTAGAACTCTTAGATGAAAACCAGCGAACAAGACAATGCGTCAATAACACGGTTTTCCTTTCCCTTCCTCCCCTTTCTTTCTCAAAATGTTTGCCTAAACATCAGTATGGCTGATAAACAGATACCTGTGAATTAGACACTTAGTACAGATAGTTTAAGTACCAGAAACAGCATTGCCACAAGTGGCACTGATCCTTCTTTGGTGCCTGCCTTATCTAAGTAGCTGATATGAGTTGGAACAGCCTGTGCTGTCACTACTGAGCTTTCATTTAGCCAGTTAAAGCAAATATGGACCCCTGAACACACTCTGCAGTGACATGCGCAGGCATGATGCTGTAAACTCAATCTGATATCACTGAAGCACATACAATAAATATTTCCAGAAGGAACTCTGAAATGATTTTTGTTTTCACCCCAAAGCACTGCTGAAAGGTGAAATGGTATAGACATCTGAATTTGTATCTCTATATATTTCATTAAAGAAACCAAACTGTCAAAACTCCAACCCAATCTGAAAACAAACTTGCCAGGTCAAAACACACATAAACAAAGGGCTACCAGAAAGATCAATTATTTCACTAAAAAATATCATTGAACTGTCCTCTTTAAATCTTTACATATTTTGACATTCCACTTTTCCAGCAGAAATAAAGGTCTCTCCACATACAGAATATCCATTAACTGTTTCTTTCCACACTCATTAGTTTTACTTTACAGTAATTGCACTAACATAAAGACAAATACTTCTAATTTAAACCTGTAGGTTAGGCAGTAAAATCTCACTTATGTACCTTTGTTCCACATGTGGTATGTTATAACGAGGCAGATTTTGCAGACTTTCAAAAACTCTCTTGCTCTCGTATCCATGACACATGGACAACAGTGCCAGATTAAAATTACAAAAGTTGTATCTATAAAAAGCACTTGAAGCAAAATTTGAAGTAAATGAACCTCAAAGACTTTTATAAAATCACAGCCTTTGAAAAAGCAAAAAATATTTATCCATCACAGGAACTAACTGGTTAAGCAGGTCGTGGCTGATGTGTACAAGGCAACCGAAAAACTTGAGCAAGTCATGACTCGGCATGTAAGAGCAGCATGTAGTGGTCCTATGTCAAAGGGGACCTTTAAACATGACCCAAATGCACACCACTGCCGGTCATCCGGTCCTCCAGGCCAGGGATGATGACAGACTGAAAGGCACAGTTCCTTATTGAGTACACATCGTTCTAAGAAAGAAGTGAAGGTAAATATAATAAATACAACTGCACAATCGTTAAAAGCTATTTAAAAGCATCTAGCACGATTCAAACCAAATTCCCTTCAACTCACTGGGAGACTATCTTATTTCTTTTGTAGGGTAAAAAGCAGTAGCTTCTTCCAGTCAGTTACGGGCAGAACACACAGTTATCTCTCAGGTTATATCATTTTAAAGTTTGGTTTCATAAAACAAGTGCCCAGGGAGAGGTTAAGCTCTTCCCATCCTCCCTGCTTTCCACCAGCTAGGTACTGTCCCCTCATTTCCACCAGCAGAATGGGCCGTGTGGCTGTGCTGTGTGTTGAGCAGAAGGCACAATGCATGAAAACCCCGTATTAGTTCTCACAATATGATCAACAGCACAACCGCAGAACCAGTAGAGGGATAACAATCTGGAGACAGCACTGCAGAATAGCTATACAAGGAATTTCTTGCCATTGTCCACTAATTCACCCAAACAAACCATTTGGTGCCACTGTCTTTAATGGGGAAAACATGAATCAACAGGCAAAACCAACTAATTTTTAGATTTAGAAAGAAACTGCAAACTTTGTTGTTTGGTATTTTTTCCTTTTTTCCCCTTAAATTTTCTTCCTATACCGGCTTGCCAAGAAATCCTTCTTTTTGACTAAAAAGCTTCAAAATATTTGTGTCCTCAGTTTACACCTCCTTCCTGAGACAGTCTCTCAGTGAAGAGGCATCCTGTTACCAATTTCTACTTAATATTAAAACCAATGTGAAAAAGTCTCAGGCAACAAACAGAACTGATACATGAAGCCAGCCAGAGGAACCCAACAACGTCTAGCAGACAGTTCTATCTGTAAGATTGATTTTCTTCTTTAATTTCTGATACAATTCAAGTTGACAACAGTATACAGAAGTTCAGAAAAACTGCATTCACATTTTAGAGAAGTACACAGTGTTCACACTCTTTTGCCATTTTGTCTACAAACGGCAAGTGCAACCAAGCATGACAGCCAAGTGAGAAGAAAACAAATCATTGCTTTTAAAAGGGCAAACAAATAGGGAAAGGCCATTAGAATAATGATACCATCTAATTTTTAATTGCAAACACTCTATTTTTATTATTTAGATGCAGATAAAGTAATCCTCATTTTCTACATTTAAAATATAGACTTTCTATATGTTCATTTTAGTGCAATCTTTATTTAAACAGTCTCCTTGCTCTGGATATTGAAATGATGATATTGAAAGAAAACGCAACTGTTGGGGTTGTCATGACCTTCAAAACCTTGTTTTGAACCATTCTGAATGCTTCATAGTTTACATGAGAAAAAGATCTTTAGGAAAGAAATAAACTGTGAAAATCTGTTAGAGGGTATTTCTGAGCAACAAGAACTGAAAAGAGAACTTTATCACACTGACACTAGTAATGCGATGGGGTTTCCCAGAACAGAGTATCTGCGTCTGAAAATATTAGAGCAATGTCTTTGGTATAAAATAATACTCCCATAATTAAATGTACACTTGGTGAAACTGAGATCCAAAACTACAGACTAAGAGGAATGCAAAAATATTTTGATAAATAGTCTTCAGTTTATACAGGGCTTGGGTACTGCAGAAATAAGAGGTAATATTATGTGAACTATGGCAAGGACAAGACCCAATGAAATTACTCCATCTTCTGTATTGACGCTGCAAAATATGATTATCTCAGAAAAAAGCTGGAAACCTCAAAACTGTATTGATGAGTAACAATATTCAATACTGGCACACACAAAAAACCAAACCCCCCACCAAGCTCATTGTGCTGTTTTAGACACACTGACGAAATGCTCAGTTGCTAAGATGAATTATTTTGGGAACATACAAACCAGCAAATAACTGAAATATAATTGCCCAACATACAGGGAAGTGTCAACATTTGAACCTGAAAAAGGAAGTGATCCTATTGGAGAGGTAAGACAGAAGGACAATGAAAATTGAACACGTTCACTTCCAACAGCCAGGGTTTATAAAGTTGTGTTAGGGGAGCTATGGGCTATTGACAGTGAAATAAAAATCTACTAAAATTTCTATACTAAATAAAATTTCTATACTAAAATCTACTGAATTTCTTCCCTGATGCACACACAGGCAGTACGTGACACATACTGGCCTCAGATCTGAGGTAGCTCCTGAGGGAAGGGCTTACAAATTCCTTCCATCTTTCTGTTCACTGGCATTTTAGATATAAAGTGAGAGAAACATATCTCACACTAAGAACAGTGTTATATGACTGAATGGAAACATAACCAAGAGGCACTGAATTGTGGCAATAATTAGCATTTGAGAAACTTAATAAGAATGAATATTGATCATTTGTATATTCTCTTCTCTTCAATGAAGAGCTGGAACTGGGCTGCAGTTATGTAAACTTAGGTTCATTCCCACCTTAAAGAAGCACTCAAAGCTTTTTGCAATGTATTGTTAATATTTTTAAATATATGAGGAAAATCTGGTTTTAATCTGTTAAGGTTTCCCAGCAACATTTTTTCCTTCTCCCAAGTTTTTTCCTTAATGATACTGGTGACCACTGATTACAGAAAGGAATGCAGTAACTGCTATAGGTTTTAGAAATACAGTGTACTGCCAATCCCAAATTCTCCTTCTCATGTTCTGTGCTGACTTCAACAGTTATAAATTTCCCCCTCTTCCTATTTTTTCCAACTATAAACTTGTGTGTTATGTTTAAAAAAAAAAATTAAACCAACACATCAGTATTTTCAAATTTAAGATTCCATCTTTGCCCCTGATCAAAACCAGCCAGCAACTGCAAAGATTGCCCCTGACAACAGAGTACAGCAATTTAAAAATGTCACTACATCCTTTTATTTTATTTGAAGGTTAAAAAATACTGCTGCAATTTTCAGTACTCTTTCCTTTCAAATTCCTCAGCAAAATGGAAAAAGCTTTAAATTCCTGAATACAGATGTGTTTTCTGACTCACAGAAACAGTATTTCCATCAGTGGGTTAGGAATAAATAAAATAACTTCAACACAGCCCTTCCATAAATAACATAGTAAAACGCAAAGCATCAAGAAATCTGTATTAACATGAAAGCTATTAAAAACAAGGACGACTGTGGAACATTTAAAGCTACAGAATGGTATCAGGTAAGACATGGTAACAGGTGATTATGCACAGGGGGTTGTGATTTCCTCCACCCTGCTCCCAGATAATGACATTGATAAAATGTATGCTAAGGTATGCATGCATGTGGCTACTGCTCATGTGTGGAAAAGGGAGGAAAAGGAATAAAGGAATATGATGTAAAGCAAATACTGTGATCAGAGCTGTTCAGGGACACCCTAGGATGCTGCCCTGCACCTGATCATAAAGACTGGAAAAGAATCTATGTGTTTACGCTCTGATCATACGTGTGCCTGTCTGCCTTCTGTGGTCAAGACTTGGGGTGCTCTCTCTGGCATTGATGAAAAACTACCAGAATGGGTAGACTGTATGAAGGTGGAGGATCTAGAGATGAAGCATAGCGTAAGTACCATACTAGATTCAAGTGCCTACATGTGCCATAATGACATTTTCAGTTTTGTTTCCTGCTCTTTTCCGAATAATTGCTGAAGTTTTCATTTACAAGCCCTGTTTAAAGTAACTTTGGAGGTGCTTCACCTAAGGCTTAGTCAGGGATCGTAAGGAGAAGATTTCCTAAGATTCAGGTGGCCAGTGCCACCTGTCTTATCAGGATGCCTTGGAAGGCATGTCCTATAAAACCCCACTGGGTCTACTGCAGGTATCTATGACAACTGGCACCTTCATATGGTTTGATGAAAAATGCTCAGAAGCTTAGGACATGACGAACAGGTAACTAAAAGATGCCTTCAGTAAAGGTGCTGCTATCTGGAAGACAAATAAAAGAGATGTCTGTAAAAAGAAACACATAGCAGCAAAGTGTCCTAACAAAATAAGGATGTGAATTGGTGACTGAAATGCTACGTACCTATCACATGACATACTGAGCAAAGAAAGACAGCTCAGACTCTGTAGTTCTCGTGAGAAAAAACTTCACTTTCATCCAGTAACAGATATGCATGGTAATGGGGAAGATGTGAACTTTCCAACATTTGTACATGAGATTTCTCACAATCAATTTATAACTGCAGAAAGCAGAACATTCCCCAGCTTGATGTCTTCCAAGGAACATCACATTGTTCTTTTGAAAGTGTTCAACAAGATAATATCAACATGTAGCATAAGATCATGACCTAAATACAGACAAATATTAAACCTTCTCAGATGATTCTGAAATAACTTTAAAATAAAAAATTAAACTAAGACCCATGTTACAAATAAAAGGGTTTCTTTTTAATGTTCTGGAGAAGACATACAGATTCTTTTCTTTTTTATGGGGGGGAAGGGAGTGGTAGAATCAGTGCCAACAAAATTAAAACTATGAATGCACTCCATATGCATAAGCTCCACAAAAGCTCAAGTGCTCAGAATCTTTAACACCACAGGCCTATCATTTGGGGCTGGTTTGTGCAAATTACTGAAGCAGTTACAAGTTGTTTCAAAAATAAAATGACTCTGATGCTGTCCACTTATACACTTGCCGTCTTTCTTAGACAATACTTTCTGTTTTGCTCTGAATCATAGCAAGAAGTTATCTTCAGAACTTGTACTGCATGGCTGCTGTATATACTGTCTGAACCATCACAACTTGGCAACTCATCACTAGCTGTGAGTCAGGCCTACAAATAATTCTGACTCTAAGTTCTACTTAGAGTGATACTGAGCAGCTGAGCCAAGAGCACTCAAAGAACCAGCAAAGTTGGCATGAAAACACATCGCCTTTTCCCTAATCTTGTTTAGAATAAATGAAATAAGAGAACAAAAAATTATATACATCCATTTGAGGTGGCTTTTTTTTTTAAAGCCTATCTTCAATCACACTTTATAACCAAGCAGGCTATAAACACTTTTGAACCACTTCCAAATTCCTTAAGGTTTGCTCACTATTAGCAGAAACAAGAGACTGGTTCTGCCTGGAGAAAAGATGGCCTAGGAAAACTCAAAGAATAGCTTTGCAATATTGAAGAGAATACAAAGTGCAGTTCTTTATGGAGGTGCATCCTCAGGGAGAAGAGATGAAAATAGAATTCTCAGTGCTGGCTGGGCATGGGAACTGGCAGCCAAGAAAAGTTGCGTAAACTCTGCCCTTAATACCTTCCAAAATCAACTGAACAAAAACCTGCTCTGGGCTTAATCTTTACCCTGTCTTGAGCATGAGGTTGGACTAGATGAGCTACATGACCTCCTGAGTACACTCAGACAGTAAGTTAAGAAGGTAATTTAAGCAATCCTGTAAGTTATCAGCAGCTGTCTAAAACGCATTCTTTTGTCCACTCTGATAAGCTACATTATACCTAGCATTCAACTCGCTCGGTGAAGACTACTCCTCTTCATGTATTTTATTTGCCCATTATGCAGATAAAAGCTTACATTTTTAAAAGGTATGATGCAGAACTGAGGTTTCATGGTCTCTTTAAGCTGTGATCAGAAAAAGTTACTTCAGCTCTTGTTTCTATACTGCTAGATCATCTCTCAAATTTCCACAAACTAATCCTAGGTACTTGATTCTAAGTTTGCTTAAGGATTTTTATTTTATTAGGGTGTCCTATATTCTTTCAGCCTGCTCACTTTCTTTGATGACTACGGTATTACACTTCAGGTACTTTCAAGATGATTAAGAAACAGATGTGTGCTCTGTTTCAGCACACTCCACATATTAAGTGGCCTTTCAGGCATAATTTGAAAGTCTCTAAGCCATTTTCAACCTTGCAGACTATCATATTAACTTATGCATTAAGTTCAGGCCACCTGAGGTTTAGAACAGAGCCGCAATAGTGAACATAAGCTTTTCCTCCTACCATTCACTTCTGAAGCAAAATTGATAAAAAGAGTAACAACAGTACTACTGTACCCTGACTAAAACTTCTGCCTGCTGTGAAAGGAAAAGAGGTTACTAGTGCTCTCAGGAAATCCAGAGAAATTAAAATCTGATGTTGTAGAGAAGCAATGTGGAAAGCTATGCTTAGAGGATTAAGGAAAAGCAGTGGTGAAAATTATTCCTTTTGCCACTCACACTTTGGAATTAATTCTGTAAGATCACAAAATATTATTCTCCAGTTCATAAATATACTCCTTCATAGTGTATGAGTAGACATCACAAGTAGACACATTTTATCTGTTATGAAGAAATGACTGCAAACATGCAGATGCAGAGGAGAGCAATATGTTATCTGTTACATGCAGTTCCAAATCTAAATCTGTGTGGGAATCTGCTGAATATATAAACCAGCTAAAGTTTGCATGCCAAGAATGCTGATACTTACAGAACCAACCTTTTGGTACCAAAGGCTATAGTTCTGTAACTCACCAAGGTGGACAAGTTCTGCTGGGACAGCAGAAGGAAATATCCTGCTGTTGTTCCCTATTATCAAAACTGAGGCTGCTGTATAATATGGAGATAAGATATATTCATATGACATGGACAGCTTAAAAAGCACACTCACTCTTACATACTTCCCGAGTTTTTTAGAAAGATTCTAATTCTTTATTTCATTTCTATTTAATGTAGCAATGAATCAGAAAACTCAGGCAGAAACAGTGAACCGATTACAATGATTAAAAATACCTAAGACCTCAAAAAAACTTCATACCAGTATAAGGGTCCAGGAGTGTTGCTGCCTTAAATCATGGTATCTTTTATGTTCACAGAAGTGAGACTTATTTAAGTGTTTGAAAAGGTCTTTGAGGAAGAAATAGAAAACACCTTTATTTTAACTGTATCAAATTGCTTAAAAGCTTATTCCCACTACTGGCTGTCATCTAATAGTTACCATTAGTGATGTTACAAAAAATCTCTTGTAACCACTATAAACAAGCTTGAAGCCAACCTAAATTCTCATCCCTCTTTTTTACTGAAGAAGACTTCCTTGAATAATTTTCCACTGGACGATTTCAGCAAAGAAAGAGGGACAGTCTTGCCCCTCTACAAATAACAAGTTATAAGGAAAAGAGATCAGCCTGTATTTCTCCAAGAATCCATGCCAGAGTCTCCAGGCTTCCACAGTCATTTCACATATCTCATGCCTCTTGCTCAAGACACTAAGCCACTATGCTCTGGTGACAGTTTGCTATAAAATGTATTATAAGATATATTATATATTTTCTATTATAAGATAATAGAAAATTAATTAATTTTATTATAAGATAATAGACAATTATATCAATTATTAGTCACTCAAAGGAGACCATTTCACACTAAGGCATCTTACCAGACATTCATGTTGCACACCTCATTCAAATGACTGGCCATGCATATGGGCTTGATCAGCACAACTGTACTCGCAGGCAAAGCAGATACTGGCTACTTGGTCTGCTCAGACAGAACTATTCACATAAAGATAGTAAATATGAGATCCCCGAGGATATTGCAATGTATTTTATTCACACAGAAACTACATGAACTGTGTAGGTCTGAAGTCACTTGCAAGGCCATTCTAGCCTGAGATTTTAGTAGAATATACACCATTTTTTCTTAGGCAACTTTACATGGTAGATTTGAATGTAAATATCAGTATTAAACCAATATTTAATTATTAATTTTAATACATTTAAATCCTTTTCGAACACAGCAGATGATGCCCATTTTCAGATACTACTTTTACAAATTAAAAAACCCCAAACCCTACCAGGTAACCATGGGACACTTTAACAGCTCCTACAATTTTCAAACGTCGTTGCTCACTGTGTAAGAAAGTGTAATGCCATTTTCACAAAGAGGGATCTATGTTTTTGCAGATCCCTCAGGTTGTCCTTATTTCTTCCTTAACAGAAGTTGAGAAAAAGATAAGCATGGGCCTCCCAGGCATCGTTTCATATTAATGGCAGATAGCACTACGATCACAAAGCCACACTCTTATAACAGATAACTAGAGGGATGAAGGAGAAGAACAACCCAGATTATTTATTTGTTTAGTACAACTGCCTTTTGCTTGGCTATTTCAACTTCAGTATGTGTAACAGATATGCCAGATGGCACCAGACATATGTAGGAGAAAGTACATTTTGGCACACAAGTTAAAGGAAAACAGAGATTTAAAAGTAACCATAAGGAAGGCTAAACATGGGTACCACCAGAACTCTTAACGCCTCCAGGACTTTCTACTCACAAATTAAAAGCAGTAATGGCATCAGAGAAAGTGTTTGCCTACTAGCAATTGCCTTCTGAATGAAACTCTGACTATGGAATACACATTAACAGATGAATAGATCATCTCAGATCCCTACAATTAGAAAGCCTTCATGCTTCGCTGTTCATGCTAAAGTACCAGTTTTAGAGAAGTCTATATACTGATTTAAGTAACACCTCCAGAGATCCTAAAGTCTTCTTAGAGGATGCAGGATTCTCAATTTACGATCTAGCAGATGAGACAAGGTGGTGTCCCTCTCAGTTCTGGAAAGCTGCTGGGAGACAGTGACCTTTCAAAACATAACTTTAAAGACCAGCTTTAAGAATTTGCTCGAATTCAGCTATCAGAGGTGTTACATTCAAAGCAGATGCATTAAACCAGAGCTTCCCATGACCAAAGGGTGGCCAGATCCACTTTACTGGTCTGCTACCAGGCAGTCTTGTGTCCCAGCTAAGCAGGCTGTCTGCAGATCTCTATCAGAACACTATCAGAAGATGACCCTGAGACAGCAATCAGAAGCTCAAGGAGTCACATTTAAATATATAATGAAGTGAATGGTGTCATTTTTGTCTCTAATAAATATACCATAATTTAAATACATAAGGACTCACATGCAAAAACATAAGATATTTTTTGCTGTTCTTTTCCCCAGTTATGCTAGAAGAATTGCCTTATTGTTGGGCTCCCCCTTTACAAATCAATGCTTTTAAGTACAGGTACTGAACTGTGCCATCTCATTTCAGATGCCAGTTCTATTTTTTGAGTATAACCAACTCCATTCTTTTCAAACAGCTCCTGATAAACTACAGAAGTTTAATACTTCTTCTTTTGACTCTGCAGAGCAAAGCACAGTAGAAACTGAATTACTATTTTAAGAGACAATGTGTTTTCCCAGTATCTTTCTACCACATGCTGGCCAACAATTATGGTTAACTCAATGGTTTTACCATTCAGTGACTATCTGTCTGACACTCCTCAGAGTATGAATTCAAGCACAAAGCAAATTTTTAATGTCAGAAGAACTCAGACGATTCCATTCACCAGGTAAATTTGTCATTTCTGAGGCTTGGTAGACTCAGCATCTCATCAAACACTGACACCCTGAAGAAGGTCTATCTGGGATGAAGAAGGCTCTGCTGACATACAAAGGACCAGTGGTAACGTACCATTATCCTCTCCCTTACCCCCCCATTTCTCATATTTGGATTACTGACTTCACTGCAGCTTCTGCATAGCTGTGCTTCAGGATCATGTTTCAGGATGTAATTAGCCTTACAAAAAAATGAAGGGAAAATGCTTCAGTCCTTTTATTTTCCATACGTAAGCTACAACTTCTGGTGAAATCATTCCTCTAAACAGACAAAAGAAAAATTTTCCATGCTAAAAACTTCACCAAAAAAGTTTGCTGCTTATAGATTATACGCTGTAAGGACAGATACAGATTAAGAAAACATTAATTGAAGAAAAAAAGCTCTAATTTTAATAAATGCTATGTTAATCTTTAGGCTTGCCAAAATGTATCATCTCTGTAAAATAATAAATCTACACTAAAACTATGCTACCCGGAAACTAAATTTCTAAATACATAAACCATAATGGAATAAAATACACAGGTTTCGTGTCTTTTGAAAACTCTCCATTTTCCTGTTCTTTATGCAACCGAAGGGGAATTTCCAGCTGTGCCCTGTCAGCCTACGGACCGAACATATTGTGCTGCTTTTCATTTTCCTTAAGTGAGCATTTTAGTTCTCCGAGTAACCGTATTAGCTGATGCTCTGCACACAGAACAGAACAGCGCTTTGTCCCCAGGGAAAGAAGCTATTTCAGACTTAACTAAGGAATCAGCTAACATGTTTCAACAAATCCTACTGTTTCTCTGTTTGTTTTAAAGATATCACTGTGATTTTGTTTCATTTGCAACTGGAGACTAAATGACACCAAGCAGAATCTGCTGTTAGGTTAGATTACAAGGTAAAATGTTTTAAATTTTAAATTACTGCTTAAAGCATGGTATTGAATGGCTTAAACTGTATGTTAACTTCGCAAATATGTATGAAATAATACTGGCTATATTTAGCAATACTGAACAGAAATGCTTTTCTAGACAAAATACGCAATAGCAGTTGAGCTGCTTTTTGTTTGGTATGAATGTTTGCAATGCACTTCAAGCTTTCACTAACTGAAAGTGCAATTAGTTTTGCTGGAATGGCTAAATGTAACTCATTTCCATGCAATAAATGTGAAGAAAAGTATATGAAAAATCTTGGTAAATCACTTTAACCCCTTATGTATCATGAGAAATAACCCTGACATCTTAGAAACATGTTTGAATTTAGACTGCATAGACAGATTGTTGAATAAATTCTGATACTCTGGTTTTCCTAAAGAGTCACTACTTGAAAAATTAACTATTTCCATTAACATAATAGCAAAATGGCAGATACTGAAGATAAACATTCTGAAAGCTAAAACTACTGAACACATTACATGATAAAAGTAAAGGTAATACAGACACTTTCACATTCTATGCATGATCTACATTTATGGGTAAAATTAAAAAAGGCATAGCAAAGTGGCCATGTTGAGGGTATCTGGCAATACAAAGTTATACTATTTCATTATAAGAACTATCAATAATTTATTTTTATACGTAATTACTTGTTACAAAAGTTGTATAAGTTGAACAAATTGAATTTTCCCCCAATTAAAAGTTGGCTGGCACTATACTAATTACAACTTCCTAATAGGTAAGCTGAGGACACCAGTCATGGGCATTAAAGGCCCAGTGCATTTAAGGCCTTTTTCTTGTATGACATTCACAATTTTGGCCTTAAAATGTGAGACAGCACTTATTAAATATGGTGAGGAAAAGAAACTTAAAAACATAGCTCAGAAATTTGCATGCAAAGAACACCATTTGGTTCAAAGCAGCACTATTAAGCTTTCAGTTCTGAAGAGTTAACTTGGTGTAAAAATATAGCATATAAACTCACATATATGAATAGGATTAGTTTATGAAGAGATATTATTGGGGGGGGATGTCGTCTTTTTTATTTGCAATTATAAAGTATTTCATGAAAGCAAGTTTCACTTTAAAAATAATTTGATTTACTGTAGTTTTACTCTATACTGAAGTTAACAGCAAAACCCTGAGGCATTGTTTGTACAGTAAATATATTACATTTACTGTAAATCACGTTATACTATTCCTGACTTTTAAAAATACATACATATTATATATTATTATACATATTATACATTATATTATGCCACGGTCACAGGAAGAAATGGTTAAATGTTAGAAAAGCCCAAATATAATGTAGCAGTACTGTAACTACATAGCTATGGTGTTATTATAAAGTATACTATAAAAGTGTGACCATAATTAAGATGTCACTGGCTCAACAGAATGTATACACATCTTCAAAACTTTTCTTTGTATATTCAGCTTCCCCTAAGGGCTCCCTCTGTGTTTAATTCAAACTTGCAGAACAGAAGTTTACTGTGTAATTTTATAGCCAGTTATTACTGCACAAGTAAGTTAGAAACCAAAAACCTTAGGTCATGGGACCTGCAAGCTGAGGTACTAAGAAATGAGTGCTTTCTGAAAAAGGGAGGACATCATGAATGCAGAGTAAAAGCTTTGGCATCTATCCGATATATTAACTGACAGTCATTTCCATAAATAAATGTACGGGCAGTCTGAACTCTATACAGCACTTCAGATTAACCAATTTCTAATGGGTAGAAAGCAATAGACTAAAATATGGATTAATTTAAGAACCCTGCTACTACATGAGACATTATGTGGATTTCTAAGCCACTCGCAACTCAAATTGTGTTTATATGGAAACCAAGCCATTAGCTCAGCTTAACAAAATTCTACAAATTAATATATTTGCTACTCTATTTTAAAATTAAAATAGTTGAGCACAAACCTTACAATATCAGACAGAAATAAAACCATACTGTTTTAAGCTTATTACTGCCAACTCCCATTTTAAAACATGAAAATAAAAAAACCAAACCGAACCACAATTATGCGGTGCAAAGCATGAAGAAGACGCAATCACATACCTTATGTTAAAGAAAATCTAGGCAACTTAGGCCAAAAACTTCACCTATTACATGAATCAGAAAATATCAAGATGCACAAAGTTTTAAACAAAATCTGATTCAGGCAAAACCAGTTCAAGTTCCTGAATTAATATTTTCCTGCACTTAGACAATATAAGTAGCTATATTAAGACTAACTCCAAAGTGAATGCGTACGTATAAAGCCAGGCTGATGACAGTTAAGAGAAAGCATTTTTTTAATCCCCTCCATACTTCCTTAGAGAAACACCATGGATATACCCTAAGCCTTGTCTTGGACGCAAAGCCTAAGTGCTCCGAGTCCCAAGGCTCCTCACTAATTCTCAACAACACAAGAATACTAGTGCCTTCACTTTCTCAGTTAAAACAGGCCACAGGACAAGAGCATTCCCTTTTTGAAAGAATTCTGCCTACAGAGCTATGACAAACCATTAAAAACTTCAGACATGCAAAACCTTATTTCCACACAGGTATAGCTACTGCTGGATACATTTTCTACTCATACTCCTGAATCTTGACTGCTCTGTTTTGGAATGCCACCTATTGGTGACAGTAAACCTAAGATTTCTGTAGAACTATAAGGAAGACTCCATATAAACAGGAATTATGAATTTCTTAGAAGGTAAATACAGAACACAACCCATTACAGATCAACCTTTTTAATGCCTATTCTTAATAAAGATTTCCACTAGGAAAGCAAATGTGGGATGTCACAGAATCCTAGAATAGAATCATAGAATAGTTAGGGCTGGAAAGGACCTTGAGATCATCTAGCTCCAACCCCCCTGCCATGCGCAGGGACACCTCTCACTAAACCATTCCACCCAAGGCTATGTCCAACCCGGCCTTGAACACTGCCAGCGATAGAGCATTCACAACTTCCCTGGGCAGCCCATCCCAGTGCCTCAGCACCCTTACAGTAATGAACTTCTTCCTTATATCCAATCTAAATTTCCCGTTTAAGTTTTTAACCCGTTACCATTATAGCATGTCACAGATCATGCTATTATGATCAAACTTCCAAAAGGTCTCCTATACTGCAGAACCAAAAAGATTCGATTAAAGAGAAGGACGGTTAGAAATGGAAGCAAAAGCAACATCTCATTTCATCTCTGGTGAAAAATACCTTGCACAGAAATGACAAGCCAAAAGCATTTGGGGCAGCATATCAGAAATGTATTGGGCATTTTTCTGTTACTTTGCCATTCCCACGTTCAGAAGTTACAACAAACTGGAAGAAATACCAGCAGTCAAAAAAGCGAAGAAACTCTTTACAGCTTTTAAGAATACCATTGCTGGAAGCAGTAACAGCTACTAAAGTGCAAATCTAAACTACCTTCTCAAATGCAACCCAAATACAAAGCTGCAACCTATCTGAATTTGGCCATTGCCTGCAAGGGCAGAGAAACACTGAACTAAAATTGCTTACCTGAGCTCTCACAAAGGCAATTTCTTTCCAACAGGGAGCTCGGTTATATTGACCTACCATGTATTGATCCACCTGCTTTTGAAGAGTGCACCATATTCTTCCCTGTGAGGGTGGTGAGGGACTGGCACAGGATGCCCAGAGAAGATGTGGCTGCTCCATCCCTGGCAGTGCTCAAGGCCAGGTTGCACAAGGCTTGGAGTAACCTGACCTAGTGTGAGGTGTCCTGCCCACGGAATGGGGTAGGAACTGGATGAGCTTTGAAGTCCCTTCCAACTCAAACCATTTTGTGATTCTATGCATAATTCTTAAAGACTCTTCAATATCTAATTTTCTTCCTTCTTTTTTTTTTTTTTTTTTTAAAATTCCAGGATACTTTCTGAGACACACAAAAACATGCGGGCCACATCACTAGCCTATTATTTTCTGCTTGTGTCTCTGTGCATTGATTTGTCTCAAAATGAAACTAGCGCACATCTCAGGAGGCAAAGGAGAAGAATGCGCCACAGAGGACTGAGAAGGAGCTCCTCAGATGAACACAAGGTCCCCAGACAGCCAAGGACGAAGTTTCCAGATCCAGCTGCTGTAGTGCCCAGCATACCTCTCATTAATATTGATGATGGTGTTATGGGAGTATTTGACTCTCTCGTAGGTTTGGGTGGACATGAATCTAGTTACAGTGTCTTACCAGGTAAGAATAAAGCCCCTCTACTACTTCAGAATAGGCAGGCTTTTCTCTTGATTTCAAATGAAACTTAGCAACTCATGAAAGCTTTATTCTAACTCTACTTGCAACACATCTGAAAGGAAACTGTTACCTTTCTGCTAACCTGACTTTGTTGCCTTTTATAATAATGCTGTGGCTAGCGTATGAAGGCACTCAATTATCTGTGCCTAAGTCCTACACAGAATCCTGCTTTGCCAGTTTACTGTTCTGCAAGTTTTCTGCATCCTCATTTCATCTCAACTAATAAAAATGTTCTTGGAATATTTTCATAATTACAAATATATAGCACATTTGAAGGCCATTTTGAAGAATTTCTTGCTCAATGTATCTCCTAAGTCCGTGAACATGTGGCTGAGGCCCTAACACCAGTAATACTTCAAACAGCATTCAAACTACAGCTACATGCAATATTTCAGAAATAATTCTTTTGTAAATAAATTTATAATACACAGTAATAGTTGCAATATGAAACTTACATTACAAACCAAACCCTTTTAATGGTAAACTAAGCTAAGAGAGAAAAGCCCCACTCATTCAACACAAGATCATTCTTACGCTCCATCTTTATCAAGAACTCAGGTTTATTTAAAGGAAGTTCAATAGCATGACTTATATAAAACTTGCCTTTCATGTGATCTACAGGTTTCTGTATTGCTGCACCAATATGTATTTTATGGTGTTTCAAGGAGAGGTAGAAGATTTGATGTCTTAAGGAACAAACAAAAAGCACAATTTCATTGATCTTGATTGAAACCTGCCTTAGTAATTTTAACAGGCTTCTCTTCAGTCACCTCAAAGAATAGAAGACTAGACAGGCATTGAGGACAGAGCTGTTAAGCATCTCTTTGGTCCTTAGTGCAGTAAAGGAAGAGACAACTCTTGCTTGTTCAACATCACAAATGGGAAATTCTGACTCACAAACCAGAAAATTAAGATTCACAAGAGTCTAATAATCATCCCTTCATTCTGAAGACCAGAACTTCTGAACACTACTGTCAGCATTTTTCAGTTTTGAAACCTGTTAACCAACTGAAAATCACTGAAATGTTGTAGCACTTCATATCTTTTCATAAAAAGACGTTCAAAGGTTGAAGACAAGACACTAGGGTGTTGCAAAGAACCCATACAGGAAGGATCATGTCTATAGCTAATAAAGACATAGACACTTCCATTCCAGCACCAAGAGATCACATACTGAGTAAAATCATCATATGCAATTTTGTAAGGATAAAAAAAAGAAAATAAAATTCCCTGATTACCACTGTTCTACATAAAATAATCTCTTTTCATAAGAGTTATTTTCATAAGCCTCATAGTGTGTCATACATGGAAGATATGACCACTAGGTTAATAGGTCTCAATTTAGATGGCAAAATGCATTTGAATCACGTTTTCTTAATAATTACTATTTGTTGTGAGTCCTTGCTTTCAGAAAGGCTGAACCATTTCAAATAAAATATTTTTAAGTAAGGGTTTTTAACCGGGGGGAACCAGCAAAACTCTTGACAAATAACATTTCTAGTGTGTACTATAATGTTGCTCTTATAATACATACTACTAATGTCAAACCTTTAATTTAAAAATATTTTTTAAATTAAGCAGAGGAAAATGCCACATAAATAGCACACACTTCATGTAAGACATTCCAGACTCTCTGTCAGAGACCATCAGTCATGCTGAAATAATGCATGGTTCTTCCCTCCTTCCTCCCTCACTTGTTTTTTTTCTATCTGGACTTGCATCCAAAAGCTGAGCTAAAACCACTGAACTCATTTTATCTGGAACTTGATGCTGCATTTACACCATATTTCCAAAGGTTAAAAGTCTTGTGCACATCTGCCAAGGGCTTCAACCATAACGTATTTTTCAGTCTAGCTTTTGAAGTTTAGAATATTTTCAACGTCAGATTTGGAAAAAAAATGGAGCCTATTAAATAATAGAACACTATTATTAATCCTGCTTTACTACAGAAGAAAATGCAATCCAAACCTTAAATTTCATTCTCCTAGCTACTTATTTTGCTCTTAGTAGCCTAAAAGACAATTTACCAGTATCAGGCAGGATGAAAAGTAACAGTTAGAGGTTTAACAGTAACAAGACTTATATCCTTCCTGCATATAAAAATCATGTGAAACATTTAAATGAAAACAAAGAGTTCATCTCAACAGAAGGTAATTTGCATCAGTTTGTCCTTCATAGTCTACAATCTGCCCATTAAGCATTGAAGAATACGACGTGCACTGTTGCACTATTTCTAAAATCTCTTAATCCTCACTTCTCCCTGCCCATACTACAGCTGAAGTTATTCAGTGCATAAAAACTTTAAGGAGCATCTCAGTGCATCCTCTGCTCTGTCTCACAAGCATTCTATTGCAATGCAATAAAAAGGCACCTCTTTGCCTTTGAGCACACCCATTTGTTGTGTCTCTTAAAGCAATTCTCATGTACACACAAAACAAGCTAATTTGTTTAAAAGATGTCTGCAGAGGCCAAGACCTGATAACCCATATTTTTATGCTTATTCAAACAAGATTTACCCCAACATCAGATACAGTCTAGCAGCTAAAAGAAAATAAAGAATTTAAGGAAGCACAGAAGAATTTCCATCCCAAGCCAGATATGTTCCCCTGGAAGAGCTGACATTTTATTGTTCAACATGAGAAAGTGTAGTGCTCTTTTTGTGTTTCCTTTGGAGAGTATTTAAAGGAAATATTGTGGTTTCCTGGCAGGAATATAAACCCCAGAAGTCAGGATCCAGCAAACAGCTGGATTGCAGATACCTGAGTAGAATGACAAGGGACTTCCAGCCAACTAACATTTGGCCTGGGCCAACTCATCCCTTCTCCTTCAGTTAACATGGCTTGCGCTGATTACAGCACAGCTTTATGCAGCTGAAATGATGTACACATATCCTGGAGCTTTGAAAAAATCAAAATGCAACTGTTCAGTAGATTAATTTCTCCCTCTTTCCATCCTCAGAATAACAAATAAGGACTACAAAGCAGCATCCAGCAGGATTAATTTTATGATTAATTTTTATTCTAGAAAACAGGCTTACACTCAGTGGTCTTTAAACAGAGGGGCAAAGGAACACCATTGCTAAGAAGCTAAGAGGAGGACTGCCTTGAAACACTGAAATACACCCAATTTTGAGGCTTAACTCCAGAGACATTTTAAACCAAATATTTACAACAGTCTTGTCAGGGTATTTAGAGACTACCCTGAATTCTCTTCTACAAACTGAATAACCAAGCATGGACCAGGCTGGAGTGTAAGGAAACAAACCCTGCAAACAATCCCTCCAAAGACAGCCTATTGCAAATAAAAGTCGCTTGCACATAAACTTAGTCTAGATGAGATTTTTCCACTGTATTAAATCTTCATTGGAAGGAGAAAGTCAAGCAAAATGGGAAAAGAGGATCTTTTTTAATTTCTATTCAGGACAGTGCGAAGTAACTTAGTAATGGAATTTCAGCTTGAAACAAATACTTCACCAATGCATTAATTAGAAAGAGGAAAAAGAAAAGAAAGGAGAATCTCACCAGATTCAGAGATATGCTGGAAAATAGAAAAGGATTTACATGGAATGAAGAATCTCAACTTTGGCTTTCCTTCTCTCAAAAAGGCAAAACCAAACAAACAAAAAACTCAACCAAAACCAAAAAATCAAAACCACACACACACAAAAAAATAAACCACCAAAAAGCATAATGCTAATTGCAATGTTTATCCTGGAGTCTGGATGAGAGCTGCCCAGGGAAACTTTTTCTTAGGTAGATTCCATCACTGGAAGGAAAGGAAGATCTGGAAGAGTTTCCTTCCAAAGTCCACACTCTCCAAACAGCTACCCTGCTGAATATCTGAGTACAGCTTAGGAAAAACATCTTGTCTACGTTCCTTTCTGAAAATTTTGACTGGTACCATAGGAAATCTCAATTGATTCATGTCCAGAAACTTTGGAAATGAAGTATTTACCAGCACAAGTTGTTCAACCTTGCTACTTTCCTAGCAAAGAGGGTTATTTCAGATAAAGCAAGATACAGGGAAGAGGTTGGCCACCTTACCAGTCATTACAAGATAGACTTTATTTCCATTAAGCCTATGAATGGTCACTACAAAAATGAATATTGTTACCTTCCTGGTTCCACAGAGCCCTAACAAAACTTTCTCATTTTATGTGTAGTATATTAGAAAAGGCATCTAGCCCACAAGAGAGAAAGAGAAGTGGGTTTGAACAAAAATATTCTCAAGTACTGAATGACATTTTTTAATTCTCTTTTGCTGAAGCAAACTTTTTCTTCTTTTTCAACTGTATCTATGCACATCTGTCATTGAGATCCATTTCTAAGGATGGAGAGGAAAGAAGAGCTGTCATGCAAACCACTCTCAGAAACTCACCATCTAGGCTTAACCTTTCCATTTTAGGAGTATCTCTCAAGTTTAATAATTCAAGAGCTTTCCAGAAGACAAAGCTTGTAAGGGTCCTCATCAGCTGGCTAGGGAAGAGGGAGCAGAGGATTAGAGAGACAGAGAACCTGCACATAATTTTCACTGGAAAGCTGCAGCAGGTAACAGCTATGTACATGTTAATTGTGTGCCTCGTCCTTTGCCTCCACAGCTTGAGCAGCCAAGAACCAAGTAAGGATTGGAGACTACTACAAAGCCCAAGAAAATGCAGTTATGAAAAAGAAGGAATAAGGACAAGAATGTTGGAATAGGGAGCATTTTATATATTTTGAAAATAAGAACAAAATAGTAATGCTTTCCAAAGTTTTAAATGAGCACTGCTGATTTAATTTCAGTTTAAGCTATTTAACTCCAATTTTCTATTTTCTTTTTTTAGGAAAAACAGGCCACTGCACAGCAAATGGGATGATTATGTATGATAAAGCTGTCTGGTCTCCTAAGCCCTGCATTATCTGTCTCTGTTCCAAAGGAGAAGTGATATGTGATACCACCATGTGCCCTCCTCTAAGATGTCTCAAAACAATTATACCTGCAGGAGAATGCTGTCCAGTTTGTTCTGATACTGGTACAGTACACCATAATATTTTTACTATTTTAAAACTACTTAATGCAAAACCTAACATAAACATTACATTTAATGATAGCAAGGATTACAAAGTACACGTTACCCTTTTATAGAGAAAATATGTCCTGAATTACATAGTAAGAGCAGGTCTGCATAATTGCTACTCAAGCTGGCTTCAGTTTCTTACAGTATAGTGGATGTTAGATGAGCTTGGAGTAATATTTAAAGAAATGAAGATGTTCGGTATGCAACAATAGAAATAACTGTATTTCTATTTCTTTTTTTTTGTTTTCCCCTATATGCTTCTTCCCTCCTATCTTTAAAAATTATGATAAACATACAAAGAAAGAACATCTGGTTACGTTTTATATTGCACTTCCATTTACAATGGATCAATCAATAGCTACTAGCCATTATTAATGTGTTAGACATGCATAATAAACATCATACAGTTTACAGACTTCTAAATCTTGTTAGGAGCATAAAATCATGCAGTTATTTGATATAAGTCCGGAGAAGGAAGTCAACTCTCAAGAGGAACAACAGAACGCAATTCTGCTTATTGGTAAAAATTTAAACAGAATCAGTATCTTTAAAAAGGAAAGGAGGAGATGAAGGTGAAATGTGATTTCCCTTCCTCTCTCCCAGTATCCTAAGTCTGCAAAGTACTGGCCTTAATCACCTCTCACCATGAAAATATTATTTAGCCTTAAGTGCATGTGTACACGTGACACAAAGAAATATACTGAGTATAGATATCATAGAAATTACATGTAGAACAAGAAATCATTAAAACAAAATCCTTTTATGCGTTCCCTTTTGTTTCTGGAGTTGCAATGAATCATACCTATCTACAAACGGTTCTGTATGATCAGCTCAATCATTTCTCAGTCAAAGCAGCAATAAAGACTGTATTTTTATTCTTTCAAAAAATATTCTAAGGGGAATGCTATTCTTCTATAGTTACTGAAAGTTTAGTTTCATATCCTCTTATCAGACAACTTTTTTTTTCTCCCCTTTCATGGCCTCTGGTTAGCCTCCTCTTTGGATTCAAGTATTATTTCACTGGATGACATAAGTGAGTTTTCTGGTGATTCTCCAAAACCCAACGACCTTGACAACACCATTGTATTGTCATCAGCACATACTCAAACTGAAAAAGATGAACTGCTGAGAACAGAAGTGATAGAGGTTAAAGAAAAAGAGGGTCATAAAAAGGATGGAAAGAAAAGAAAAAGGAAAGGCAAAAAAACCCAACACAAGTATAGAGCCTACCACAGAGAAAAGAAGCCTATCAGAAGAAAGGGAGATGCAAAAGAAGAAATACAGGATGAAAGTGATGAAGATGATGGTACTTTCAGAATGCCATCTCATGTCCCAATTCCGGTTCCACCCATAGAAGCTCCTCCTTTGCCATCTGGATGTTTGAACTCAGACACCACAGTAAGCTGTATTAACGCCAAACTTAAACAAATACCACCAATCTCAGATCCAGATCTAACAAGTCTAGACCTTACAGGTAGATAGTAGGTTTACTTTGCATGATTTTTTTATGAATTAGCATTATCCATTCTCAAATGCAGTCAACAGCAGTATTAGCACTTCGTTGCTCATCATAGAAATTAGAATGAATTCTAATTTCTAAGCATCTAAAGCAATGAAAGTGTTAGACTTGCTTACTAGTGTTTAAATACTAATATGCACACACAATTATTGTACATAATTCAACCATTTTTGTAATATATTTTGATGTATAATATGACACAACTCAGATGCATGCTGTAATTCATAAATCAAACTATTTTCTTGAATTCTATCCTAGGAAATAGTATCACTACTATCTCAGATGAAGCATTCAATGGGATACCTAATTTGGAATGGATTGATCTCAGTAAAAACAACATTACCTCTCCCGGCATAGGTCCACGAGCATTCAAAGTAAGAAAGCATAACTTTTCTACTGCTCTATGACTAATTATTGCTTAAAGGAAAGTTTTTCCTGCTTTTCAGTCAACGGATCCAAACCAGTTTCCCTTAGTATGAGTAACCATTATATTATTACAGCACAGTTAAGCCTGGCTTTTTCAAGAAATCTCTTGCCATATGAAGCATATCTAAAAATTTTTGTATGATATTCACCAAGTATTAAATATTAAACAATAAGAGCGAGACATTTTTCTGACATTTTATCAGCTGCAGTTGATAGATTTCAGAATTGAAGGGCTCATATTCTATTAACACTACCTGGGACACATAAATTTATGAATGCTGAGCCTGAGTATCATCTTTCTCATTACTGTAAAGCTTATTATGCTCTTGGATTCCCCAAAAGATCTGCTTGTGGTAGGTCCTGCTATAAAAATCCACTGAACAGTAGTCATGTAATCAGCTGCATGCTTATCGCTCACTATCTTTAAAGAGAAACTTTCAAGCATTGCTTCTTACTAGATGAACAGCTTTCTTGTAAAATAGTCCAAGAATCTTTCTACGTTCAGTGTTTTTTCTGCACTGGGAACGTACATGGTAACAGGCTGTTCCAAGTGCATCTACATATTTCTTATTTGAAGACAGAACAGCCTCATAGTAATTTCTCATGCAAGCAAGTATGTACGGGTAGTAATTTAAGTGTGGAAGTAAGGCATCAAGGCCTTATGATGAATCAAAAATCATATGAATAACAAATGGAATTATCACAGTGTGTTTTACCTGTTTCCTGCCATATGCAATCAGTCTTGTAGGAGACTCTGTATACCACCTCCTTTCGGATAAAATAAACAGCTTGGGCTGATTTCAAGGGATTTCAGCTCCTGCAACTCCTATGAAGTGAAGTGGATGGAAAAGGCAGACCAGGAAGGTGTTCCACTTGTGAAATAAATTTTAGTGAGGCTTACATCACAGCAGGCAGTTAAGGCAAAACTGGAAGAAAGCAGGCTTCAGAAGATCCACTGCTGAACAACTCCACCTTCTTCAGAAATGCTCCTTACTGCACAATTACTGATGTGCATTTATTTAAGCTGCAATAATTTTTCATGCCAGTATTTTAAGCTGGCTGAAGTCATAAAAATCCTAGGTTTACACATGAATGAAGAGTATAAACAGATTACCTATAAACACATGGACTTTGAACTCCTAAATACTGCAGTGGTGTAGTGAGGTAATACATACATGATTGAAAGATGGTAGCAATAATACAAACAGGAACAGATAGCTGCAGGATGGCCACGGGGAAAGTTGATACTCTTTCAGATACATAATATATCAACTGGCCCCTTTTGTTAATATTGAGCATAAACCCCTCAATTAATTACATTGATAGAAGAAAAATATTTTTTTATTCAAAACACTGGATATTGGTGCACTGCTGCTGCAAATCTTCAAATGTATGTGTTTAAGAAAACATTAACTACGGTTACATTGTATGTTTAATCATACACTCTATACCTTGATAATCTAAGAAATCTTCTTCCCTATGATTAAGATCCTGAAAAAGCTAAAGCGTTTGTATTTGGATGGAAATATGCTGGTACATATCCCACCTGAACTGCCATCAACTTTGGAGGAAATAAAAATAAATGACAACCACCTTCATGCCATTGATGAGGACGGTTTAAAAGGTATGTAGAAATTTAATATAAATCATATGAAATATATTGAAATAAACTTGGAAAGCAGAACCTTCAACCGAATGCTTCTGTTTTTTTATAACCAGAAAAATAATTGCTAGCTTTTAAGTGCCATGTTGTCCAAAGGCAACAAAAGCTGAAGTATTCGGATAACTAAGTTTTTTTTAAATTACATTTTCTCTTCTTATGCAACTGCTGCTCTCCAAAGGAAGCTTCTGTTTAAGGCTACTAAGTAGAGGTGGGTATGTTGAATGTTGGGTACAGTCTTACAGCTGCCTTCTTTTCCATTTTAAGTGGAGAGAAAGCTGTAAAGCTGTAGTCACTCTCTTAAAGTTCTACAAACTAATAACCAATATAATCCCATGATTATGAGACAATAAAGGAAAATCCTTTCACTATATTTCTTCATTGCTGTGAACTGATCTGAGCAATGTTTACGACTGTTAAATTTAAAACATGTATTTTAACAAGAAATGAGATGGCAATAACTATCAGATATCTGAACTCTTTCTCCCTAGATTTAAAGAATTTGATCACCCTGGAATTGGAAGGAAATAAACTTAGTGAAGCAAATGTCAGTCCTTTGGCCTTTTCTCCTTTGAAAAGTCTCTCTTACTTGCGACTAGGAAGAAATAAATTCAGAATTATCCCACAAGGTCTTCCCACCACTCTTGAGGTAAAAACAAAACCAGACAAGCATAAAAACCAAACCAACAAAACCCAACCATCAAAACAAGAACACTTTATTTTCCCATCTTCATCTTTCCTCCCCCTTTACTTACTGCCTTAAAATCATCAGGTAGAGATAAATTTAATTTTTACAAATTTTTTCTAGATACACTTACAATTTTATTCCTAAATAATTACTCCTATAAATTTACTTATATACCAACTCCATCCCAAAAGGTATCTTTTAAGTTTGAATTTCTCTAGTACTGTCTCACAAAATTGTGTAGCCTGCAACTTCCTCAGTTCCATTACACATCCTTCACTTAACACTCCTAATACAGATCATATCACAGTGCAAAACCATTATGAACTTTGAGTCATCACACAAAGTTCACAAGACAGCAGTAAGAATAGTGAAAGATAGAGAAAACCTGTTTTATCAGGAAAGCCTAAAGGAATTGTCTTCTGAAAGAGAGAAAGATGCTTAGATCTAACCATCCTCTACCTTTTTTGGCTTGCCTAAGTCTCAATTTCCCTTGTTTTCCAAACCTTTGCTGAATCTCACCTCATTTGGGGTAGGGGCAGTGTTTGAACAGGAGGTTTATTTTTCTTCCTGGGCAGATTGCTTATTCCTTGATTTTTAATAACTAAAACAAAAATTCTTCGTTTATCCATTTCCCATCCCATTCCTCTGCCCAGAATGTGAATGTGATTTGTTGCAGTGGTTTGTGGTTTTTTAAGGAAGCTATCTGGAAGGCATTTTTTTCCTCTTTAAATCTCACTTCAATTTCATTCTTAGCTTACCTCAGTCTTTGCTTCAAAAGATAAGTCTTGCTACCTATTAAATTCACTATCTGTCTTGATTCTATCTTTTCCTTTCCTCTTTCTCATTTCAGCATCCTTGTATGTATTTGCTTTTATCCTCAGGATCTTTCATAAGCTGAAATGCGAGGAGAAAAAAACTCCAACAGCATCTTTTGTATAACTTCAGCATCTTCTGCAGCTACTGCCTGCAACTTCAGCCTAAAGCTCTCCACTACCCATTCACTCCCACATAACAGTCGGGTCATTTTCCCTTCATCCCTCCTTGATGGAACAGTGGACACCTGCCAAGTTTTTGTGCACTTCATATGCTTTGGGAACATTTAATTTTAAAACAACACTTAATAAACTCACAGTGGTTTTCAGGCTATGAAGTTGCTTTTCTCTTTTCCCAAAGTCTTCATCTACAGACCCTAAATTCTATTTCAAGTCCTACATATATTCTAGACAGTTTTATTGCACTTCATATTTATCCTACATTACAAGGGATTATCAGGAATTTAATCTTTGCAAACCACAGAGATTAAAAATAATAATATTTTTAATAAGACAGAGATTGCACTTTCAGACATTGCAGACTCACAACATTAAGGGCTGTAAAATATTAACATTTATATTTCTACAGATTTTAAAGTTTCAAAGCTCACAAGTGCCTAGCAGAAATATGAAGAAAGCAAGACTCTTTACATTTTTCTCACTAATAATTTTCCAGGACAAAAAATACTAACATCTTCCTGTCAACTTCATCACTCACATTGTATACTGTTACACTGTACAACTTCACAAAAGACAAAAGATACAGCTCTTTTTGGATTTGCTCTTTCAAAGCAAGTGAGAAAACAAAATAATTGCATTGAAAAACAGTGTTCCTGAAAGTCACACTTCAGCTATAAACTGGTGTAGATTCAGAAATCCCCAGATGCATCGGGCAGTATGGAGGACATGGAAAAGATACATCCTGAATTTGCAATGGGAAGAACAGTGTATTTTGCTTTCACAAATTTTCTTTCCAAATGCACTTACAGGAGTTATACCTTGAAAATAATCAAATTGAAGAAGTGTCAGAAATTTGCTTTAACCATACAAGAAACATAAATGTCATTGTGCTAAAGCATAACAAATTAGAAGAGCACAGAATAGCACCTTTGGCTTGGATAAACCAAGAGTAAGTACAAATCATTTAAACTGCCATTATTTTCTTTTTCCTCTATTATTAGCAAGTCAGATAACGAAATGAATACTTCCACTTCATTACTTTTAATTTGAAACTGTAATTATCTTTTTATTTCCTTATTTTCCTTAGCTAATTTGCTTTAATTTCCTTTTCTTGAACTGTATAATTTAGAAGGTAGTCAGTCAGTTTTCAAACAAAACCACTTTATGCCTCAAATCTGTACCACAGTAACATAAAAGTATAAATATTTTTCTGACTATCCAATCAAAAAAATAATATAAATTATCAATAATACTACAATAATATTACAATAACTTGATATTAATATATAATTATCCCACAGATAACTTTAGAATAATTTTTCATAGCCTTATTTCCCATTAGATTGAAAATCAAAGTAAGTATGATGAAAGGAAGTCTGTGCAGCCGCACTCTAAGAGTAGAATGAAAGCAGAGCAAACAGCAAGAATTAAAGCAGCAAAACATGATACTGCTTTTGGTTCTTCTGGTAAATTCTTTGCTAAGCTCTGTAGGGTACCTTGCCATAACCTGCTGTAGTCCCATCAACTGATTTCTGGATTTCTAAAATGCTTAATCTGAAAACAAGTACACTGCTCCTAACAGCTTCTCTCATCTCTAGAATTGAAGCATACTGGAAGGATTCTAAAGGAGCCATTCAAAACAATTTCAAATGGGCTTTAGAAAAAGTTTAAAATCCATGTCATAATCACTAAGTTCCCCTCTTATTCCGCATTTTCCAGTGTCACTCCTCATTGTAATTAATCAACACTTATCAATTACAAATTAGCCCCTTGGGGTTTCCCTGTTCAGCTTTCTCTCAGTACTCATTCCTGTAGATTCTTCCCATCAACAAAATCATTGGGCTTCACTGACAGTTACTTCAATTCTTTTATTCCCAGAGTAACTGTACACCACCATGTTCAAGAAAACGCATTCTCTTCCATTCACAGAAACAAATTTCCTTTTGAAATTTAGTTTCCTGGTATCACGCCAAGCAAATTTTGTAGTGTAGCATTAATGATGTGGTATGTTATAATGTTTTAATACTCTTTCTCCCCCCTCCTTTAATGCAGGAACTTGGAATCAATTGATCTCTCTTATAACAAGTTATATCATGTTCCCTCCTATCTGCCAAAATCTTTACTACATCTGATACTTGTAGGAAATCAGATTGAAAGAATTCCAGGATATGTCTTTGGTCACATGAAGCCAGGGCTGGAGTATCTCTACCTGTCCTTTAACAAACTCACCGATGATGGAATAGATCCAGTATCATTTTTTGGAGCATACCACACTCTGAGAGAGCTGTTTTTGGATCACAACGAATTAAAGTCTGTACCATTTGGAATTGATGAAATGAGAAAACTACGTTTTCTAAGACTGAACAATAATAAAATAAGGTAATTTCTGCACTCATCATTACTTTTTAACTAAGCCCTTTTTTAAAGTAAACCTCCTTTGTTACTTTTAAGTAAATCTTCGTTAAAAAACTCTGAAGGAGGTGCTAAATCCTGAGTTTTCTACTGCAGTGTTTCTGTACATGATGAGAGAAAAGTGAGATGTCAGCCTAATAGTTCTTGAAAACTCTTACACAGATACTGAGCACCAGTTCTCTCTGGACAATAATCTCTACTACTGCTTTGGCCGCATATCTGACCAGGCAGCTACAACTTGATAGGCACAGCAAAGCACCATCATTTTCTGCTCTTGGACCAGAATCCAAGCTGGTTACAAAGGCACTGGAAGGAGGCACCAGCTACTGCTAATACTGGAAGCAGCCTTTCTGCAGATTTTGGCCAGTTCAGTTCATGGTGCTCTCCAGGTCCTCCATGCAGTTTACAAAGCAAAGGAGCGACAGAGTATCTTAGGTGCACTGTACAGAAAGTCTTCATTCAGCAACATGTAGCAATACTTTCCTATGTGAAACCAAGTATAAATAAGTATAAATGAGAACGCAATGCAAGGAGAGAACTTTAAAAAGAATCGTTTGTCTATGTCCTCAATAAATACATTATTGAGAAAATCTGATGTACTAACGTTTTCAAGTCTCCAAATACATAGGATCTTTGACATAAATTATGAAGTTGTGAGTTATCTTGAATAATTAAAATATAATTCCTCCCACAATATCACAGGACAGTCCCTCCAGAACGCATCTGCAAGGCTCATCTCAATGATGATGATATTCATGACAACAGTGACGAGGAGGAGAATGAAGATTCACGTTTGGAACACATTCATCTTGAAAACAACTACATCAATACAAGACAGCTATCACCACATGCATTTTCATGCATAAGATCCTACTGCAGTGTGGTTCTCAAGCCACAGAAGAGCAAATAAACACCCACATTTTGCATCGCAACCTGTATCGCTAGGAACACCACTTTATTCTCTGCTACTATCAGGTCTGCTTATTTCTGGACTTAAGCCCTTCTTACTACTTAAATAATATACAGTATATTGTATACTGAAGTAAAGTACTAGTGTATTTCTTAATGTTTCATTATAAAAACATTACATGTAAAAACAGAGCTCAAGTTAATTTTTACTTCCATTGATAGAAATTCTACTTAAACACAGCAGGTCAAACCATGCCCCCAGATACACCCTCTGCAAGATCAGATTTCAGAAAAGAAGGATGTAATTAAACCCTCCACTTGGTCCTGTCTTATTTCCTGAACTGAGTTCAAACCATTTTAAATGGTATCACCAGCTTTAAAAATTCTACAAATAAAAGTCCTTGAGCTACGAACGTTCCAGCAATGCAAGAACAAAATTGCTTAAAACATACATGGTACTGGATGTTGTACCAATGTTCAGAGCAGTAGGTCCCATTCATTTGTACAAGGTTGCCCACTTAAGGGATTAATTAGACCTTCTCAAAACTTTAAAATATTAATTTAGTAGTAGCTCCTAGATAGTTAACAATCCCCCCTTCATAGACAATGTGGATAAAGCAGTTTCAGTAATGCATTTGATATGAAAGCCTGCTTGAGTATACAATAGTGCCTGCAAGCAGATCCCCGTTTCCCAGGAAAGGAGTTCAGTCTCCTGAAGATATCTTTTTAAGTCTAAGTTCAAAGAAAAGAAGCATCTTTAATATTCCACTCCTGATTTTAACATTATATTCTCTCTATAAAGTGGCCAAAACTTTGATAAGTAGTCAGTATTTTTATTTTAAGGAACAATTTCTACTGCCTGTTCTTTTAAGAGCAGGCTGGTCACACAGTTCTTCCTGCCTTCTCCTTGGCTATTCTGTGAAGCATTATACAAAATACTGTTTTCTTCAGCACTACAGGTATGCTGTCTAGTGATTTCTTCTTCAGCATGGATGAGAACAAAGAATGAAATGGCTTAATACAGGGGCTGACTTTTTTAAAGGCATATAAAAGCTGTAAGCAACTGCGTATCATAAAACCTTGCAAGGGTGCCCATTACTACTGAACTGTAATTTTACTGCCCTTGCTCTGGAAATGAAGGTTTCACTATGCATTTCCCACACATCCCAATCTACTGCCAACAGACAGGGTACAGAATCATCATAAGCACCCTATTTACACAGCCTTTAACAGTCAGGAATTTCCAGCCTTTTATTTTTTTAGCATGCTATAGACATCTATGAACATTCTCAAGCTATACAATTATGGTAGAAGCAAAACTATGTTGTTCTATCTTAACTTCTCCCTTACTCAAGCAAACTCTTGCCTGCAAGACACAATGGTACTTCATCCGCAGTGAGTCAAAATATGTGTTCCTTGTAAGAAACAATCCTAAGATATACGGATTCTGTAAAAAGTTTGCTTTGGGTATTTTGTTTCGAAAAGTACAGTCAGATGTCATCTTTTAGTGATTTGCTAAGGTCAGTAAAGAATGGTGAAATCAACAGGCTGAATTTTTACATACTCTGTTGACATGATTTGATTTCATTGCTTGTGTGCTTTCAACATCTGATTCATTCCTTCCTTTTCACTTCGGCTAATATTTTGGCTAACATTCCTTTGTCTTTGTAAACCACCAAAAAGTTCCCAAGCTACTGTTTTGAGAGCCTAAAAACCCTAAATTATTAAAATTAATTATTTTAGTTTATTGCTAAACAACTTCAGACTTATTTTGCAACACTGCTGAGCAGTGCTTTCAGAAGCTTTACTAGCTAAGCATTTTAGAAACACAGATTTATCCAAGGAGAGATGGAAACCAAGCTGCTGTATTACACCATTTCATGCATTCTTATAATAAATTTAAGCAAAATACCACATATCATTGCAATTGTTTTCATTCAAATAGAATACTTATCTCTGAAACATTCAGACCTGTAAGACTCACTAGAAAATCTTCATTGGATTTGCATGGGGTAACACCACTAAAATACAGATGACTAAAGATTTATTATAACCATTAACATGCTTTTCTCTCCAATATGCACTTTTCCACTTTCAAGATATCACAAAAGTGAATTTTATGCAAGTAATCTGTATAAGATTTGTCCTTTGGTCATTTACAATAATCAATATCAGTCTTGCCTGAAAGAAAGCTGTGATAAGTTGTTCCTACAAGAAGCACTCAATAATGTAACGCAACATAACATAACCTAAAGGGAAACAGAGAGGCTAAAGGAAAAACATTTTGGAATCAGAATACAACAGTAGCAGAGGCAGAAGACTGAGAAGGAGAGAACGCAGCCAAGTGGTGAAAGGTTTCTCACAAATGGATGCTTATTCACTTAAGAAATACATGGACAATTAAACTTGGATAACATTTCCAAATGTCAAACGCAAGCAATTTAAGTCTGTTCACTCTTCAAATTTACCACCTATACTGAAATCAAGATGGGGTTTATTATATATATATATATTAAAAATCACTTTACTTTTTAACAGTGAATCTCAAAGGATATTCTAAACTAAGTAACTGGGATCAATATTTTACAGTTTGTGACAGTAAGACACTGAGAAATGACCTGACCATTTCTGATCAAAAAATTAGGGAACGGTGGCCACCAGTAGAATAAAAATATACAAAAAAAGCTCAACATGAAAGTCCTACAGTTAGTGTGTCCTCTCTAAAAAATATGTGAACAAATAATACATGCAGGCTTACACTGGAAATTAACATACTTCAATAAGGCCAGTAGATTGAGAATATAGGTATGCTAACAAGCAGATCTGGGCAGATGCACAAAAGTAATCTCATTTTTACTGTTCTCCACACGCAGCTGTAGCTGTAATTTGTATTCACATATTATATTCAGATAAATTCAAGGAGAACATGCTGCAAATTGCTAAGACAATGTCCTATTGATTTTTCTTAACCATTTCAGAGAAGAAACTACAACTTAAAGTAAGGCAAAAACCTGAATAAATTTTCTTTAGCAATTCAGCTGGAGACAAATGAAAGGTAAATATATCTGAATACAAAGATGTAAGGTAAATTTTGAAACTATAAGAAAGTAAGTTATTTTAAAGTTGCTAACAGATCCAGAATAACAAAGGTTAGAATTTACCAGCCATAGAAATCCCAGAACCGCAATATCTTGTGGCATAAGAGGAATTCTGAGAAATTAGACATTCATTTGGTTTTTAAGTTCTTTTGATTTGCATTGTCGGCTCATGTATCATACGTAAGAATTTGGACTAGACCTGCTAAATCCTTCAGGTAGGTCCCATTATAAACTCAGACATAATAGAGACATCCTGTGGTTAACAACATATTAATAGACAAGCTCATAGTATACACCCTTCTCCACTTTCCAGATATCCCCTCATGCCAAAGTTACAAACCACTCAGCTTTGCCCCTAAAGGACTTGAAGTGTGAACATTAGTTATCTAGTCACCCGAGGCAACAAAGCAGATTTCACCCAATGAATCCCGTACTATGTAACACTACAGAGAGTGGTTGATACCATCGCTGAAAGTTGATTCTGAAGCATGCACCACGCTTGTGTTTACTGCAAAAATCCTCTTAGCATTCAATAGGAAAATAAATCAGGACTGGGAAGCATGATTTTAATTCTCTATCAGCAATTTGGTTACTGTTCTACTGAGAGAAATCAATGGACTTTTAAAATCTCCTGCAAACCACAGCTTTATGAAGAGTTACATCCCAGCAACAAAATAATCAGTTTACAATTTCTGCTGTATAGTAATACAAATATTAACTAGCTGAAACTCTTACGAGAAAGCACTTCCTAATTTAAGTACTATCTTTATATTCTAATGTACATAATTTTTGGAGAACACAAGACTACAGACAGTGAAATATGAGGTATATGAAAAAATATCAGCAAAATACTCTTATACAATAAGCCTGATGACTTTCTGCATGAAAAGCAGTTCTCAAAGAAGAAGCCTGAAGATCATAAATTTGTAGACCAATACAATATCTGGTGCTCTGGAAGTCTGAAGCTTCCTTAAGTAAGCTTCAAAATCTCTACTCATTTGTAAGTGCAGGTACTTAAGAAAATAATAACCAGGACCTGCCTAAGCTGTCTTTGGGTTTACAGCCTAAAACCACCAACAAAGGGTCACTCCTCCATAAATGCAGAAAGCCACAACTAATGTACAGTATCCAAATGTATTAAAACTTTTAGACAACCACTCCTTGCTCAAGTTATCTATCAAGTTTTGGAAGACCAAAATTCAAGTCAAAACAAATCACACACTTAAAGGGGGTCAGAATCATACTATGACCATCTTGCAGAATGTCCCAGCCACAGAGGCGAAGTCTTCTTTGGAAAGAGTGCATGTTTTTAAAGAGACTTACTCTGAAAGCTGGTTTTGCATGAAGGAAGGTTTTAAAGATTTAGTGGACTGGAAACAGCAGCCAACCATGTAACCTACACTCATTTGGAAGAAAGTCTGCATAACAGTCTCTTTTGAAAAGTGAAATAGGTATAAACAGTCACCCAAAAAGAACAGTTCATAATAATATGTCGGATTTATTCAGTAGACATACATTCTTATTTTCTAATGAACAAAAGAGAGAGCTCCATGCTATTGCTAATTTAGTAACATTACCCTTCTATTATAGCAAATCCCAAACTCTCTATTTCAAGGGGAAAGGCTTTAATTTTACTTCTCTTGGCAAACAGAAAACCATTTTAAATGGGGAAAAAACAGCAAACGTGAAATAAGAGCTCTGAGTTAATGATGTCAACAACTTCTGTACAGTTGCAAGACCCAAAATATTGTGGAAAAAAAGTTGGGACACTTTTTCCACATGAAAGTAGTGAAGATGTCACTTAAAACTCTCTAAAATGTACTAAACAGATCTCATTTTCCACATTAAGAAATGATCATATGCTCAAAATGAACTTACCTTTTTATTTTCTTAATATTACTCAAATTTTTATATTTATTCAAGCATTGAGCAGCTATACTCAAGCAAGCATACTTTAAGAATTTTGTTACAACTGCTATGATGATATTCAATAGAAACACATTGCTTTAATCATAGATTCACAGAATCACAACTAGGTTGGAAAAGGCCTTTGAGATCGTCAAGTCCAACCATTACCCCAGGACTGACAAGACCACCATTAAACTATATCACTGAGGGTCTTGTCTACACAGTTTTTGAACTCTTCCAGGAACGGTGATTCCACAACCCCCCTGGAAAGCCTGTATCAATATCTGATTACCCTCTCTGTGATGAAAAATGTTCCCAATATCCACATTAGAAAGCCTCATTACACATGTAAGGCTCATTGTTAACAGATACCCTGTTCCACACTAAAATTCCATCAGGACAGAGTCATAAAGACTTAGCACTGGTTTTGTCTTTTCAATTTAAGAAGTAAGTATCAAACAGAACTTTTCATAAACACCTTCCATTACATATGAGGTAAGATGAACAAGTTGCAACATTTACTATGTCATTAAATTACATTCGGGAAAACATTCATATATGTTGCGCACTCCTGAAAGACATTACTGAATAAAACATTTTTAATCACAACAAAAAACAATTAATGGTAAATTATCATCCCTTTGATAACACTGAAATACTTCAGTTAGTAAAGCAAAACTAAACCCACAGATTTGAGAGCATTATGGTATCAGCTTTTTCACACAATAAATGCCTTTATCTAAAATGGATAATGTTTGATCAGTCTTAAAAGGAATGGTATAAAAAAGCTAAACTACCTCAGGGTGAACCCCAAAACTAAATAAAACAGCTGTCTTAAGCCCCACAATTTTATTTTGCTTCAAGGAAACTAAAAGCAAAGGAATACTACAAACAGCAATGCCCTTTCTCTGTGGAACTATTTTTGATCACTGTCAAAGACAGGGGACTGGACTAGATGGGCTCTGATCTGATTCACTGCAGCTGGTTTTGTGCTGTTAAGCATTTTACACACAGCCCTGCCTAATTGCTGCTGAACATAATTTCGCACATTCCATTAAATGTGCATGTTACCAGCCCATGAATAAGCTAATAATGTTTCCCAGTACACAATCTGGTCATTGCCATGAGGTTTCTTGGAACAATATACGATTGCCTCTTCCCTGCAGTCATGTCTATTAAAAATTCCCACCAACGAACTGAGTTTCTCAGGATTCTAAAAGATGCAATAAAAGGGGAATCTCACTTGAACAGTGGGCTAGAGGCTGATGATAACTTTACCTATTGTCACTTCCCAATAGCTGAGTACTATTCTATGAACCCATACAGCCTACATAAGTCTGTTTCAGTCACTCACTAAAAGTAAAGTTTGATTTGTATTTCATACTGGTCTGACTTTCACTGACGCCTACAAATGAGAATCTGGAGAGCTCCCCCTTAAGCTCATTCTTCCTTATTTTCACATTTTCATCTGAGGGTGATGAGGCACCGGAACAAGGTGCCCAAAGAAGTGGTAAATGCTCCAATATCTGGCAATGTTTAAGGTAAGGTTTAACAGTGTTGGATGACGTGGTATTGTGAGGTCATGGCAGGGGTTGGAACTAGATAATCTTAAGGTCCTTTCCAAGCCTAACTATTCTATGATTCTAGCTCTATGGATAATGATGTTTTACTTGGGGCATTGACTTCAAAGCTCCAGATTCAGAAACTGTAATTTTTTTCAGCCTGGGGAAGTCCTGTGTACTACAACTAACTGGAAAACCATATTAATCTCAAGAAAAAGAAAAGATCTTTTATGTTCCCCAGATTGCAGGCTCCCTTATAAACATTAATTTCTTTGGGAGGATAAAAATATGCAAACTATGCTGGATATTAAGAGCAAAGGGAAAATGCCTGAACATTCCTTATTTATCATACAGTCCAATAGCTGTTATGCTGGGCTCAAAAAAAATTACTTGGTGTTTGGGAAGTACAAAGGCTTAACCATCTGCTTTTCCCATAAAAGCCAGTGATATCCTTGCCTAATGCTTCAGACCCAGTCAGCCACAGTAGACACAAATCTTCTCTGTAGTCTCTACATAGAAACAAATACTCAAGAGTTGAGTGAATTCCCCAAAATTATATTCTTCCACTCTGCTTCAGCCATTCTGAGTCCATTAATTAAATGGATTTTTTTCCAAGGGTTAAAATTTCCAACTAAATTCAAGCATTAACAGTTGTATTATTTAAAGTGTTCATCTTAAAAAGCATTTACCTTATAATTTCTTCTTTAGAAGTCTCTTATGTAAGGAATTTCCTACAGCCACTGGATAAACAATTTCCATAGTTTGGTAGGATTTCCATTTCTTTTGTGTTTAACTTTTGTACAGCTACAGATCTCCACATAGTTATTAGATACAAACTTTTGTGTAATTCATAGCTTTTGATTTAGGCTGTAATTTATTTAAACATAACTTTGGTAAACTGAGTTATTAAGACCAGCTAATAATATACTGCTTTCTACAAAGTATTTCAAAACTGTTCTGCTGATTCAAAGAAAAATTCCATTCCAGATGTGTAGCATTATGAATACATACATACAGAAAACTATAGGTTTTCCATGCAGTTATACTGAAATAAATCTGTATTTTTCTGTGGGAACTTTTCATATGACAGCAATTCCTAGCAAAAATATATAAAATCTGACTTATTTTTTCCACAAGGCAGCTATTTTTCTCAAAGGAGTAATACTGAACACAGCTGTGGAAATATTAGATATTTAGCAACACTATCAACCAAGACAACAATCTTCTAAGTGAATTATGTAATGGTGTTTTTAAAGGATTAAAATTAGGAAAAAGGACTAAAATTTACTTCATTTTTTTTTTCACAACAATTCCTTCCAAAAGCTGAGAGTTGGCTACGCCATTACGTTTTATCCTCTGGCCTCATACATTCTGTCCTTAAAAACCATCATAGTTAGGGAATGAGTGCCCTCGTGAATATTTCATGACTCTTAACCCTTGTAAATTACTACCCTTTATAAATATATTGTTTGCTTTCTTCTACCCCAAGACAGTTCTGAACTCCTTCAGTAAAGCTTATGCATTACCAGTCTTCCAGGGAGAACTTTTACATTTTATGTCCAGCACACTTTGGCTTTCGTAATAGAGAACTCAGGAAGCAAGACTTTTCCTCTTTCAATCAGGTAAATTATTTTTTGGGTCTAGATGAAATATTCAAATCTACTACACTTTCTTGCACATTTCCACAGCTCAACTGCAGATGTTTAATGAAGTATTTCCCTTTGGTTTGAACCTGTCACCCACTCACTGTTGTGTTAACCTGGTTTTTGCATTGGAAAAGACAAAATACTTAGTCTCTTTCTTGATGACATATGGGTTCAAATAGATCTGTATTTCCTATATTCTGTATTTATTTTGAAAATTATTTTGACAGTCTCTGGTAAAACCTTGAATGAAAGAAACATGGATTAATTCTCCATTTTAGCAGAATTCAATTTCTTTCCAGTCTTCTGAGCAAAGAACAGGCCATGGTTTTATGTGAGGAGATAGGCTTCTTCTACATTAACTGTAAAATATACGGAAGTTAAAATAATGGTTATTCTAACTATAAAATAAGAGTACAGTCGCATTATTAAACATACGCTGACAGATTACTAAAGATGTTGTTTGCTTACTTAACAAAAGCCAAAATTATACATTGGTAAGTAAGCCTTCTTTGTGAAGTCAAAGCTCTTTGTACAGACATGGGCAAGCTAAACGGAAATCACCCCTTGTGGAATATGAGTGTTCAAGAAAAAAAAAAAAAAAAAAAAAAAAAAAAAAAAAAAAAAAAAAAACAAAAAAAAACCAAAACCCAAAAAAAGCAAGCCTTTGCTTTTGCAAACTGTTCTACAAAGATCTCATTTTCCATACCGCAAGTTCATATGCAATTATGACATATGTTTTCTTTCAACTTATGTAAGCATTTCCACTCAGTGGCAAAAGTAACTTCTATCATCTAGTGAATTTCTGTATGATAAAAAGCAGGGCAAAACTGCCCAGGGAACTAAACAACTATATTCCCACATTTCCAAACAAATACGTTTGAAAATAGTACATTAGGATACCTGTCAGTATTTCTACTGTCTCTGCTGGTTTTTATGTAGTCTTTTAGCTTAGTTTAGAGGTTTTCATCTTCCAGTTTCATTTTCTGGTCAGCTCTGCTGTACCACCTACCACACAACATCACTGCATGTGCAACAGATGGCAAGTGAAACTGAGCCTGGATGCAACCAGCCATGGGCCTTTGCTGCCTAAACTAAGGCAGCCCCATTTGTTCGAGGCTGAAGCAGATTCAGCTTTTTGAATACCACATATCTACAGAGGAATAAATGCCAAAAATGTGTTTATTACTTTACACACACGAGGTTCATTTTTTAATACACCAGCACAACTAGCACAAACACTGCAGAACCTCAACATATTTTCACTCCTGAAAAAGCAGACTTAACACCCTGCTATTTATAGTGTTTTCCACTACAGATGAAATGGAGAAAGAATCAGTGTTAAAAATTAGCAAAGCACTATACAGTATCATAGAATAGTTAGGGTTGGAAAGGACCTTAAGATCATCCAGTTCCAACTCCTGTCATGGGCAGGGAAACCTCCCAATAAACCATGCCACACAAGGCTACGTCCAACCCGGCCTTGAACACCACCAGAGATGGAGCATTTACAACTTCCCTGGGCAACCCACTCCAGTGCCTCACCACCCTTACAGTAAAGAATTTCTTCCTCAGATGCAATCTAAACTTCCTCTGTTTAAATTTGAACCCGTTACCCCTTGTCCTATCACTCCAATCCCTCAGGAAGAGTCCATCCCCACCATCCCTATAGGCCCCCCTATAGGTCTCCACGCAGCCTTCTCTTCTCCAGGCTCAACAGCCCCAACTTTCTCAGCCTATCTTCAAACGGAAGGTGCTCCAGTCCCCTGATCATCCTCATGGCCCTCCACTGGACTTGTTCCAACAGTTCCATGGCCTTTTTATGTATGTAATACATAAGTAAATTTGTCCCTTTTTCAAACTGCAAAGTTGGCAAAAAATAAAGAATCCCAGACTAGTTTGGACTGGAATGGACTTTAAAGCTCATCTAGTTCCAAGCCCCTGCCACAGGCAAGGACATCTTCCACTAGACCAGGTTGCTCAAAGCCCCTTCCAATCTGGCCATGAACACTGCCAGGGATGAGGCATTTACCACTCCTCTGGGCAACCTGTACCACTGTGTCACCATCCTCACAGTGAAGAACTTCTTCCTAAGATCTAATCTAAATCTCCCCTCTGTACACAATATTTATATTTTTATAATGGCATAATTATGAGAAAATAATATTAAAAGTACAACAGCAATAGTCGACTACAATTAAAGCAAACTTTTTCAAAAGGCACCTGATATACTTAGCATTATTTTGCATGACAGAAACACTGCTACTGTGTCCGTGAAACAGAAATCAGATCCACCGATGAAATTCCCAGGAACAAAACACTGCATCTCAGAACAAGCACTAAGTTAATTCATATGGTAGGGAAATCACTGAGATAGTACCCTTCCTGTTAGTAATGTTTCTACAGAAGTTTTCATTTTAATTATTCTGAAGTTACAAATTGTGTGCTTCAAAACTTGTAAACAAACACAGTTTGGAGATCTTCCGACAAATATAGTTAGTTTTTTCATCTACAAACCGGTATACGTTCAACATACATGCAAACATTTACATTATCCATGCTCTTCCTTCAACATAGAAATGCAAACTGTAGTCAATTCTCTGCTGTAAGTGTCATATTTACTGCTTCCATTTCTAACACTTTATCACAAACTGGGTCAAAGTCATCTCCTTTTGGATCTCTGAATTCCTAATGCAATGTAAATTACTTTTATTGATAAGTAAAGCTAGGAAAAAACATAACAACAAATTAAGTTAGATTATCTTGGCAGCCTAGCATACTTTGACTACTTTATTTCATTTTTTCTGGAATACAAAGGAGTGCATGGCCACGTTTTCTTTTTCTTAAAACTACCATCTCAACGGAAATTGGTGATAATTACCACTTAAAAAGTTGCTTTTAAGTGCTAAATAATATTAATCTAGCAAAAGGCTGCATATAAGAAAACTGCATTTAAACTTCCATGTTATTAATAGTTTTTAATACAGTGAAAAGAGGAAAATAATCATCATTTTCAGAGGACCAGGCTTTTGTCGTTTATTTTGCTTTAAATTGTTAAACTTTGGCACAGTGAATGCCTGATACTCTGTGAGGAAATGTTGTGCCCAGTCCAGCTTGTATTCTGAAACAGAAAAATTTCCTTTATTATTTATTGTCAGAGTGATTCAGTAGTCTGGCAATGGTTGCAGAGCTTTTCATTTTAACTACCGTTTGATTTTCCATGCAAGAATGTCTGGTGTTTCCAATGTCTGTAAGGCAGATAAATACCCATATTCCATAAAAATGCCGTGTAATGTTATTCAAACTTGTTCAGTAGCATCAAGAGCAAGACTAACAATCGACACGTTCAGAAACCAAAACTTTTTCATTACCTTAATTCATCAAGCAGGTTGGCTTTTAGGCAGAGGTGCCTCCTGATAGAGTTAAGAGTACAAACCTTTCTACAGGACCAAGGAGATGGGAACCAAGGTGGGAAAAAGCTTCCTGGGAACTTCTTAAACTGGCATTCCCACACAGACAAATTTGTATTAACCTGTAGCCTGAGGCAAACAAAGTTAACTTATTCTCCTAAGACAGTACAAACAATCTGCTAGGGAGAAAAGGCCTGTCTTTCCAGGAAACCATGACACTTCTCCAGGTCACCTCTCTAGCCATTCCAGATCCACACATTCTTGCACATATATAACATGCAAGCCTGACAATCACATGGATGCACGTATAGGCACACTTGACTCTGTAGATCTTTTTGTGCATGATCTCTTCATACTGCAAACTATGAACTGCCCTGCAATATTGACATATTGCTAATCATGCCACAGACTAAAGGACTGACTGCAAAATGAAAAGAACATTTTGTTGAAGTTTCTAAGCCAGCTGCCAAATATATGAAAAAAAGTAGGCATCTACTAACACGTGAAAGTTGATTCATTCATAATAATAAATTCTAATGATTATTTTTATATATTTACACTGAAGACTCAAGATGAACAACAGAAGCAAAAGAACAGTTTTTCTACACCCAGCTTCCTTAAATGCTGTAGTTCTACTTCAGAAGAGCCAAAACATTGCTAAAGTCAAAATATGCGACTGCACTCCACATGGACTGGCTGTAAGCATGAAAAGAATATGTCATGTTATTAAAATGTGATGGGCAGACTCCAAGACAGCTTTGTGCAGCTGATGTTAGATTCATTAATTTACGTAAACCACATTTATAAACAGTACTAGGAAAACAAAAAGTACTTAGTTTGCCTTACAATAACAAGTGTACACAAGATCAGCTTAAAAAGGAGATTGCAATGTAAAGCATTGGCCACATATGGCAGCATATGCTTCCTTGCACGAATAAAAATACAGTAATTTTCAGAAATGAAATCAAGAGAGCATTTTGTATCACTGATGTGATAATATTAATTATAAAACAGCATCCATTTTGTATTCATTTGCATTTTCTACCATACTTAAAGACAGTATTCTGAACCACAACATGCTGAATACATTATAGAATCATAGAATAGTTAGGGTTGGAAAGGAATGTAAAATCATCTAGTTCCAACTCCCCTGCCATGGGCAGGGAAACCTCCCAATAAACCATGCCACCCAAGGCTATGTCCAACCCGGCATTGAACACCACCAGAGACGGAGCATTCACAACTTCCCTGGGCAACCCATTCCAGTGACTCATCACCTTTACAGTAAAGAATTTCTTCCTCAGATCCAATCTAAACTTCCTCTGTTTAAATTTGAACCCGTTACCCCTTGTCCTATCATTACAGTCCCTCATGAAGAGTCCTTCCCCAGCATCCCTATAGGCCCCCCTCAGATACTGGAAGGCTGCTATGAGGTCTCCACACAGCCTTCTCTTCCCCAGGCTGAACAGCCCCAACTTTCTCAGCCTGTCTTCACACAGAAGGTGCTCCAGTCCCCTGATCATCCTCATGGCC
>JASSUY010019300.1:0-11767 GCA_032466535.1 Forpus xanthops | reverse complement strand
GGGGAGCCGGGGCAGGCCGTGCCGATGGGCAGCTCCCAGGGGCCTGCAGTCCTCTGGGGCTGAAGGATGAGGGGGGTCAGGCTCCCCCGAGCGGTGCCGGGTCAGAGCTGAACTGCACCTGGGCTGGGAGCGGGAAGGGCAGCGATTGCACCCGTATCGGAGGGGCCTGACCAAGCAGGGTGTAGGGACCCCAAAGCTTGGTGGCTAAGGGTTACCCGAGCCCCTCTTTGAGCCACGTGGAGGGAAGGAGAGACGTGGAGTGGACGGACGCGGCATGAGTGCCGTTCGGTAGGCAGCTCCTTGGCTAGTGTGTGAGCCCAACTGGAGACTGACAGGTTGCTTGCTGCTTTTGGTGTCAGAGCCCAAGTGAGAAACAGCAGGAGGATTCAAAGTGAGCAGCTGGACAGGTCATGTCTGTGCTTGTGCTGGAGTACCCTTGTGGAGACAGGGGCCTTTATTTTCAGTGGGGGCTTCACTCTGATTCTGCTTTTCTAACTGAGCACCTGGATATTCCAATGGTTCCTTGGATATTCCTACAATCATTACATTGCTGCTGAAGGTCTGTGTTTGCCCATTTGGGAAGTGCCGAACTGGGGAAGGAAGATTTCCATGAGCATACACTGACTGGCAGTTTTCTGTGCAAACAGTTCTGGCAGGAGGGCTCTTATGAACATGCAGATCTTGGCTATGTGCAGCAGCTTGTTTAGGGCTTGGTTATCAGGGAAGCAGTTGATTTCTTTACAGTTCCTGCATAGGTCAGGCAGCATATGCCAAAGGCCAAATGGTGTCCAAATGGGTAATTCCTTCACCTTCGCTAGAAGCAAGTGCAACCTGGCTCCTGCTAGAAATAAAAGCCATCGCCTTTTAGTGATGAACTGAGTGATGAATTTAGTGAGAATTGAGATGGTCCCTCTAGTTCAGCAATGCATCTCCAAAACTAGAAGGTGCATGACATTTGTGAGAATGGATCTGGCTCCATCCTATCTCTGTTGCTGGTCTCTAAACTAGCTTACACCCAGATGTGTGAGTTTGCCTTGCGATGTTCCTACTGCTGGAGACACTGGAGGTGGTTGTCAGTGCTTCCCTGGCCTTACTGGTGGCCCCTTGGGGTGTGACCCTCCTGGGCTTCTCTAAAGTTTCTTTGCCACCATGTCAGTGGCACTCTTTATATTGACCTGCAGCTTGTGTAAGGAGTCTAGGCAGTGAAGCCTGAACTTATCTATGTTACTGATACATAAAGGTATCAATACACCTATATCAGTATAGGTGGGATTGTGTTCCTGTAATTCCTACACCCTTCTTGATTCTTGTGGAATGATTTTTCTCTTCCTTTTTGTTCATAGGAAAACCATCCAATGCCGGAACCAGGTTCCAATGGTAGGTCTAGAGATGACTGCTTCTGTCTGCTTTCTTTACTAATCTCTTTCTTTTCTCGCTCTTGTTTGTCACTCTGTGATATTATAGAGATAAAATAATACTGAGAAAGTATAAAGCAATCCAAAAAAGAATGCATGGCTGAAAAAGATAACGCTGCATTTCCACTTGAAAAGAGCTGGAGCAGTCACAGATACGCCTCTTATCTGGCTTTTTTTGCTTTCTGTTTCATCAGTTTATGTATTTCACATTAAGTAGCTTTTGGGACGTGTCAGATTACCTTACTGCAGGGCTATGTATTAATAAGCCAGGCATATGGGCTGATAAGAAGTTTGATTCACTAATTTTCCAGGGCTGAAATCAACATTTTAATCGAAGTAAATGGACTTGCTCTTTTATTTTTGCTCCAGTAATACTCGTGCCCCTCTTAAATTGTATTATTGTTTGTTGACAGGGGCCTTACCATATTTTAAGCTTTCCTGATTTGTAAATTCTTGTATAGTTTTGTGTTTTCAGGGGTCTCATGAATCCTAAGGTGTGCCTGTGAAGTTCATACATAAATGTATGTACTAGTATATGTACTATATATATAATGTCTCAGTGCTGGCTTAGCCCTTGTGGAGCACAGGGGAGCACACCTGTTGCTCTCCTAGTGCCCAAGAAGAGAAGTTTTTCTGCAAGGCACCTTTCTTCCCTTTCTGCAGAGGTCCTGCTGCGAATGCATTCTGTGGGGATCTGCGGCTCTGACGTTCACTACTGGCAGCATGGTCGAATTGGGGATTTTGTTGTGAAGGATCCCATGGTGCTGGGGCATGAAGCTTCCGGAACTGTGATCAAAGTGGGATCAGGGGTGACTCACCTCAAGCCAGGTAATTGGAATCAAAACAGTCTTTTTATTTGTTTTCCTGCAGATCAGTTCTGGAGAATGTGTTGATAACAGGCTGTGCTTTTCTGTTTAATTCACAGCTCAGAACATCAGATAAATGAATGTATTGCACAGTGTGACTTTCTTCAAAGAGTGTCACTGTGCTGCAATTAATCATGCAGTTTGGCCACTGTAGTTTATGGAATTTCTTAGGTATGCTTTATCATGGGGTCTTTTGAGCTGATCTGATCCCAGTTTAAAGCAGAGTGGGATGAATGCTGGTAGAAGATGCCTTTTGAAGAAGCTATATAAAGCCTCAAAAGCCACATATGTTGCTCTTACCAGCAACCTGCTGTTAATGTTTCTTTGCTGTGTATGTTTTTGAAGGAACAAGTGGCCTCCTGCAGTGGAGAGAGGTCACTAGAGCAACTGTACCAGGCTCCAGGTGTGACCTCTGCACTTCATTATGCTCCTGAATATCTTAGAAAATGGGCTGAGCAGTTAATTGTTAAAGTCTGCTGATGGCAGCAACATAGGCAGGATGGAGAAGATAAGGGAGAGCTGGCAAGAGTTGCAGAGAGACCTTAAGGATGCTGGGGCAATAAGATGCAGGTGAAATTCAATGCAGGTTGTCATTGATTAAGGCCCTCAAACTCACGCAGTCGCTCTCTCACTCGCTCCCCCCTTCTTTCTTCCCCAGTCCCAGGGGGATGGGGAGGAGAATCAAAAGAATGCAACTCCTGCAGCTTGAGTTAAGAACAGTTTAGTAATTAAGGTATAACACAAATCACTACTTGTACCACCAGTAATAATAATGACAAGGCAAATACAAGGAAAAAATACAACAGCTCACCAACTAATTTCCACCCAGCCCAAACAAGCAGTGCACCCCCATGACCTCATACGACGTCCGACCATGCAATGCCCCCCATCACCTCATATCAAAGTCCGAACACACTGTGCACACCCTGCCCCCCCCTTCCAGGTCTTTGCTGTCCATTTCACATCCTGGGCATGATGTGCTGTGGTATAGAATACCTCTTTGCTCAGTTAGGGTCAGGTGCCCTGTCTCTGCTTCCTCCCAGCTTCTTCCTGGCTTCCCCTCCTCCCTGGCAGAGCATGAGGCTCAGAAAGTCCTTGGCCAGCCTAAACATTCTAAGCCATAGCTATAAACACTGGTGTTATCAGCACTGTTCCCAAGCCGAAAATCAAAAACACAGTGCTGCACCAGCTACTGTGAAAAAGAGAAAAATTACTGCTGCTGCTGAACCCATGACAGAAAGGTAAACAGAAAGTTGTATCCATGACAGAAGAAATAAAACCAGCTTCATATCTAAAATGAGCTGACCGTCACTGCTGAAGAGTGAGACCTTTGACTCTGACACAGTGCATGGTGATGTTGGCACAATAATGGTAAAAAATGCAAATTCATGTTAGGAGAGGGATAGAGACTCAGAGGACATCATTGCACATCTGAAGCTCTGCATGCAGGTCTTCTTTCCAAAGTGATATAAAAGAAATTAAAAAGTTTCAGAGGAGGACATGTAGATGATGAGATGTGGAGCAGTGTCTCTATGACAAATGAAGCAGTGTTCAAGGCCGGGTTGGACCTAGCCTTGGGTGGCATGGTTCAGTGGGAGGTGTCCCTGGCCATGGCAGGGGGATTGGAACTAGATGACCTTAAGGTCCTTTCCAACCCTAACTATTCTGTGATTCTACGTGGTCTGTGCAGTGGGTGGGCAACAGGCTGATGGGCACCCAGAGGGTGAACAGCTGCTTCTCCATCTGGGGGTCTGTCACCAGTGGGGTCCCTCAGGGATCAATATTGGGCCCAGTATCTTCATAAATGATTTGGAAGGTGGGATCAGGTGTGTCCAGACTGAGTGGGAAGTGGCCACTTTGGCAGGGAGAGGCACCTTGCAGGGTTACCTGGATAGGCTGGAAGCCTGGACTAATGAGAACATCATGAAGCTCAACAAGGACAAATGCCAGAACTTGTATCTGAGAACACATTCCAGGAGTGCGGCACAGGCTGAGATCTGACTGGCTGGGAGCAGCTCTGTGGGAAGGAACCTGGAAGTCCTGGGGGACACAAGCTCAACAGGAGTGAACAGTGAAGATTCCAGTTGGACATCAGAGGAAGAATTTTCAGAATGCGAGCAATCGGCTATTGTAATACTGTCCCTGGGGAAGTTGTGGATTCCTCAATGTTGGATTGCCTGTTCTCTGATTGCTCTGGTACAATAGCAAGGGGCAGTGGGAACCAGGTGCAGCGTTTACCTGAGATGCAGCATCTTTACCTGCAGGCTGCTGTGGCAGAGGATGCTTAAAGTTTACTTAGTGGAAGGAGAAAGAGAAATGTTGAGGGTTACTAAATGCAAAGAAGCCACATGCAGCTTACGAGGCTCATAGCTGCATATAGTGAGAGACTGGGAGAACATTCAGAATGTTCTTGTCCTGCTTCTCTCACCCTGAGACATCCCCCATTTGCCATTTCAGAGGTGGTGCGGTGAGTTGGATGGCTTTTTACTTCTGTCCATCTCCCTGCTTGTCCCTGTTCTGACTGAAAGCCTGTTGGTAGGGTGATAAGCTGAGAGATTTGCCTTTGATTGTCCTCCTCTGCCAAATAAAATGGACTGTCTTGTGTCCCTTGCATGCTTGCAAGTTGTACTGGTCACATGCTTGCTATGTTTAGTCCATCCTGCATCATGATTGCAGTTATATAATTGCTCTTTGTCCTGCAGCATGAGTCCTTCCAGCATTCCGGGTTACTCCATCTGACCATGATGATGTCTCTATTCCCCAATAAGTTCTTCCTAACTCCTGGATTTGCTTCTGCACCATAAGCTTTGATCCAATGGGGCAGCTCTTTCCAGCTGGCAGCATGGTTGCCATCAGAGATCACCTGCTTTGTTCTGATTATTTCCTGTTTCAATTACTGTTTATTCTGAAAAAGTTCTGGTCACCAGGTGGTTGCCTGGGATGGTGACTGCCTTTTCATCTGCTAAGGTTGAGTGCAAGGCAGCTGGAGAGAGGTTTGTATGTGTTTGTATGTGTCTGTGCTTCTGAAACACTGGCTTAAATAACTTGAAGATCTTGGGGATGAGGCCACTGTGAAGGAAGTGTTTGGAACTTGGGTGGTGTTTGCAGCGTGATCTTTCTCAGTTAGTAGATATCCCTCATGCTTCTTTTGTGCAAGGTTCCATGCTGTCTACATGGTTGGTTGGTGCTACCTATGCACTCATGTTCTTCCTAAGTAACACAGTGTACTTTCACCCTGGCAGGTGATCGAGTGGCCATCGAGCCTGGTGTCCCAAGAGAAATGGATGAGTTCTGCAAAACTGGCCGCTACAACCTGTCCCCAACCATCTTCTTCTGTGCAACACCTCCTGATAATGGGAACTTGTGCCGTTACTACAAGCACAGTGCCAGCTACTGCTACAAGTTAGTTGGTGTTCCCTCTGCAGAGAAGTAATGCTCCCTGAGAGGGATTAGCTGAAACAATAATCTCTTGATCCCTTTGAATATTGCATTGAGCACTTTTTACTTGCACACAACAGGTTTTATTGCTTTCTTACCTGTTAATAACAGGTATAAGGCTTGGATGGCTGACACTTTGTAAAGGGTTTGTCAGGCAGGTATAATTTATTCCCTCTGCTGCTAGACATAAACAAACGTGTTGCATATTTCCTGGGTGTCACCATTGTTTTACACTTTCATTATTTTCTTTTTCATATTTGTTACCTGCTCTTAGTTTATTTTCTGCTTTCTATATCCTTGCCTTTTCAGAACAGTGCCTGAAGGCTTCTGAGCTGAGCTAGCTTTACTGCTGCTTTTCAGGAAGCACCACATTGACTGATGATACCTCCCTCTGTCATTTAGAACAGTCATCCTATCTAGAACAGAACAGGAACAGAAAGCAATGTCCCTGCTAAGGTGGTTTTTTGTGTGGTGCTGTTGGCCCCACTAAGCTGCCAGCATTACACATCTCTTTTCATACCCAATTCAGCAAACTTGAGTATGTACTTAAGTGTGGCAGGATGACATATTTGCTTAAAAGCAAGTCTGCGGTTATTTACTCTGGCAAGTACACTAGAAACTTGATTAAACCTCTGAAATGTTATACCCGCACAAATGCATTTACACAAGGATTTAAAACCAATCTAAGTAGTGGCCCCCTGAGGCTGGAGCTTGTTCTTTCTCACTCTGTGGGGAGGGTGCTTCCAATGAGCAAGAACAGATTTGGTCTTTGCAGAGGAAGTGCTCAGGATCAATCTGTTGGGAGAGGCACTTGAATGCTTTTCTCATGAAAGTCCTCAGGCAGGAAGCTTCTTTCAGAGTGGATCCTGAGCAGCTGCAGTGAGATGACATGCTGGGCTGGGTGGGACTCACTTCTCAACTTGTCCAGACTTGTCATTGCTTTCCTATATGGCATTAACATTTTCTGACAACATCACTGGTTTTTGCATGCTAAGCAGTGTCGGGTTTGTAGTTGTCTTTTTTTCTCCAATTTGAGGAGATACCACTCTGGCTAATTTTACCTTTTTTGGGCTTTGAAATGCAAAGTGTGATTCTAGTGCTCCCAGTTTCAGGTCAGCAATGCAGTCCTGTCTGATGCATTGCAGATTCCTTGGCGTGCAATGCCTCTGCTGGCACGGATTTGCCTAGAACAGATGATGGGTGAGCTCAGTGGTCTCTTGTATATTTAAGCATATATTATCTGTCCTTCTGCTGTTGGACAGACTGTGTTGGATGCTCTGAGTAATATGGGATCATGCTGCAAAGCTGCCCTCCCCACTGATGGAGGAGGGCAGACCCACTGGTAGCAAATGTGATGCCAAACTCTGAGACAACTGCCTCTTGGAGATAAGGGACATAGAGCTATCTTACAGGTATCTTCCCGCAGCTGTCATTTCCATTACTGTGGCCTGGCTGAGATCTGACCTTGGGCTTCCCAGAGCTATTAGAAAGACCTTTCTCACAGTGTAACAGCCCATGCTGGGGGCTTTCTGGAGGACTGTGTTGTGGGGCTGAGATTTATTTCTGTCTACAGTTCAGAAAGGTTTTATCCCCCTGCTTTTTTCCATCACTTAATGTGTTACCGTGCTTTTTCTGTCCAAAAGTTGATACCCACTGTACACATTTTTTCTTGCTGGTATGAGGGCTTATGCTGGGCCCAGTCCACTGGTTGAAACACTTGGTGCATCAGGAGAGGATATCCAGGGCATGATGAGAGACCTGGATCTGGCTGCCTTTACTTTATGTAGCATCAGCAGTGGCAGTAAGATGTTTACTAAAACTGTGGAGCTGAATGTTTCGACCCAGGTGAGGGGTTTGGGAGCTCACTGGTAGGTCCCAGCCATAGGGCAGCCTTCAGGGTAGGCAGCTGTGGGGTTATTCGAAATGAATGACAAAGGAGGTTTTGGATTGACTCACCACATTCTGGAGAGATTATGTGGGGAAGTTTGTGGGTCTCTGTGAGCCTTGGGCAACATGGGCTAGGGGAAGGTGTCCCTCCCCATGGCAGGGGGTTGGAACTGGATGATCTTAACATCCTTTCCAACCCAAACCATTCTATTATTCTTTGCTGCTTCAGAGGAGGGAAAAAGGCAATATAACTTCTTTGAAAGCATTCCAGCCCTGCATTTCTCAGACCAGTCATAAGAATGTATTTTGGCACCATGATTTAGAGCAATGTTTGGTCTTGGAGTTCAGTGGCTTATGTCATCACCCTCATAAACCTCTTTAGTGACTGTTGCATGTGTATGATTCTTGCAGGCTTCCAGATAATGTCACCTTTGAAGAAGGAGCCCTTATTGAGCCCCTTTCAGTGGGAATCCATGCCTGCAAAAGAGCGGGAGTCACTCTGGGAAGCAAAGTCTTCGTGTCTGGCTCTGGTACAGTGAATGTATTCAGATTTGGGGTTCTCTGCCTGCCATAGTATGGAAGGCAGTGGCCAGGATGTAAGATGTACTTCTGGGCTCTGCTTTAGGCGTGCCTCATAGCAGAGTTACAGGGATGCTGAGGGGGACCATGAGTCTGTCTTATCCATGCTGAGCTACAGTGCTGCATTTTGAGCAGCCCAAATACAAAGAGCAGTGTCTGCATTTGCTGAGCCTACCAGCTTGAGGGAGCAGGGAAGCAGATGGTGGTTTTCATTGCAGAGTCCCTTGTGTAGCAATAGCTGCTCTCTCAGCAGCTGGCCTCAGTACCCTAGAATCATGGTGATACTGTGATCCAGGTGAACAGCTCTGAAACATAGTCAGAGCTTCCTTTAGCCTAGGAACATGCTGAGCTCTGGGCAACTTCAGAGCCTGCGGCTGGAGCTGTCTGGCAGTTGTATATATTCTCTTTTCTCCCCTTTGTACACAGGACCAATCGGCCTTGTAAATGTGCTTGTTGCTAAGATGATGGGTGCAGCAGCTGTGGTAATTACAGGTAAGTCCTTTTAACCCTTAAGAATATGCCCGTTTCCCAAGGTACAACACTGACTAGTTCCAAATTGTTCCTTCAAGGTGACTGCTAGGGAAGGCAGCCCAAGCATGTAGAAAGAATATTCATGAATGGAGTAGTAGCCTGTGCTTGTTTGGAGGGTATCCTAATAAATACATCATTCCCCAGAGCAAGTCTTAGATCTCTTGCACTAACTGGGATCTGTAAGAAGATGCAGGTTGCAGCTGGTGCTTCTCTGCTAGGTTAGCAGGCCAGGGTAGTAACTTCTGCTTCCTAGCACAGACAGGTTGTGCTGGTGGAGTAGCTATAGTACTTCCAGGAGAGTAAACCAGAGGAAAATGAGTGGTCCGTGAGTCAGGTCTAGAGACCTTTTTCAAACTCTGAGCAGGTCTTTTGGGAAGAGACAGTGTATCTTGTGTGTATGACAGACAAAGCTGAGTTATAGAAGCTGTACTTGCTCCTGGTGCCTCTGATCACTAACTGGTTTGGTTTTTGGGGTTTTTGACCTCAACTTTATGTTTTGCCTTTAGCTCGTAGATTAAAACTTGAGGATTGGGTTTTGTCTTCCTTGTAGTGCTTGTAGACCTTAATTATATCTGCTTCTACTCTTCACCTAGGCATGCAGGCCAGGCAACACACCATTCTCAGGTGCTTCAACAACTGAAATGAGTCTTCATCATCTTTGCAACTGCCCTTCTGGTTGTTGCAGGTAGCTGTTTGATCCCCCCTTCTCTCTGCCATGCTAAAGCAGCTCAGCTCCCTCCATCTCCTCAACAGTTCGGGCTCTTCTGCATAGCTTGCCCAGTAGCAGAGAGAGAGAGAATAACCTCAGGAAGTTCCCTGGTTGAAATTTCCACCTGGGATTTGAACAGGCCCCAGAAGTGGTGTTTCCAGCTCCTGCTGGTGCTCTTGCATCTTTCTGAGTGCTGATGACTGGGAGGAGTGGTTACAGACTAGACAGCACAGGTTGCTGCAGCATTCTGTGCAAGCCCCAACCTGGACCTTACAGGAGGCTGCTACTCCACCTCCCAAACTTAGGGCCAAGAGTACTTTTGCCATCTCGATTACTGTGTTCAGCTTCAGTTCAGAGACAAAATTCATGTCCCACCTTCTTGCCTTTGCATAGGCATACTTCAGGATTGGCTCATGTGAAAACCTAAGGCAGATCATTGCCTTCTCCTCCCTAAATCCTCTTGCTGCCGAGTCCAGGGCACTTGTGGCTCTGCTGGCCCAACCCTGCAGGCGTGTGCTTAGCGGACATGATCAGTCCAGATCTTGTGAAGTGTTTGAGGATGTTGGTTGCTATAGCAGGAAAATCAGCTCTGCCTCTTGAATCATGTGTAAGTAACCTTGCTGTCGAGCTGAGCTGGTGGGGGACCTGGTCTTTGGGTGGGGAAGTGCTTGGTGAGCTGTCAAGGGCTGGTGAGGCTGAAGTAGCTGGTCCAGCCTGCCCACTCATCTCTAGTCCTGCTTGGGTGCATTCTCCCCTGTAACATGGGGGCTGCTGTTGCCTCTGCCTGTAGACTGCTCCTGGGGACCTTTGGCAAGCAAGTCTATATAGCAAGTGTCATAGGGCTCCAGCTGGCCATAGGGCTCCAGATGGCCATAGGAAATTCTTGATGCCTGGTTTGTATGGTCAGCAAGCTTGGCTACATGGAATTAATCTCTTCATCTCTTTACGCCTTGGTCTAGGTAATGGTCCTGACTTGTGGAATTCTCCCACCTGTGAAGTGATTGGTTGAGATGATCAGAGGCAGTCCCTAGTCAGATCTCTGTGAGGAATGTATTTAGTTTGGCTTGTTGCTGCTGGGGATTTTGCTGCCCTTCTCAAGGAACATTTTTTCATCAGCTTTAGGAGCCAACACCTATGAGGTGAGGCAACTGTCTGCCTGCAAAGGCTCTCTTGTACTCTGCTGTACTTTGATTCTTTGAATTCATCACCCAGAGCTTTTATGACATGTTTGTCTGTGAGCAGATTTGTCTGTACAGTGCTTTGAGCAGCACATCAGGCTTCAGATGTTTGTGTGTGTTTTGACAAACCACACACAAATAGAGAAATGTCTAGAAGAGCTTTTTCATGATGTGAGGAGAAGTGACCTCCTGTAGCTTCTGCAGTGAGTGTCTGTAGCATACTGGGAGTCAATGAATTTTGGACAGTTACGTCTGCCAAGAGATCAGGTCCCTTCTCTGGGACTCCCTCAGACTCTCTTGGACCGGCTGGCACTGTATGTAGAGATTAATACTCAGCCCTACCCTTCCAAAGGAACATGTGTGTCAATGCTTGCCTTTCCTCCCAGAAAGCAGCTTTCCTAATGAAAGCTATTAGTGCTTTGATAACCTTTGCTCTTCTCTCTGAAGTGCTTTGTTCCTGGCGGTCTAGTGTTCTGCTTTTTGAGGGAGAGGGAGGCCAATGTATTTAATGGACTGCAGTTGGGTGCAAAAGATTAGTTTGTTTCATGGGTCCTCATCTACTCTTCCCTAAGGTCTATGGCTTTCTCCACTCTGCTGTTGAGTGTGATTGATCTGTATGGGCAACCTTCTCCTGTCCTTCTTGCCTTGCTGTGTACATTGCTGTTGCTCTGGAAAGCTGCTTTTCTCCTTAGAGGTGTGTAAAAGAGCAGTCTTATTCCACAGCAAGTGAAGTGACACTGAGTATTCATATGGAGGTGTTGAGCTGTTTTGACTTACTCTGTCACTAAAGGTACGCTTAGCAGTTCCTGGTTAAGGGAAACCTCCCCTTGTGCTATCTAAATATGAAGTTCTGGATGCTGGTGCCCTCAGAACCCCTGAAGTCAAAGTCAGGGAAGATGAGTAACTGATCAGAGTTCAACTCCTTTGTGAAGGAAGATCAGCACAGAAAGTGAGAGAGTGTCAGAATGTCTTCCTGTTAAGTTGGTTTACGAACATCACAAGAATCATAGAATCATCGAATCATAGAATAGTTAGGGTTGGAAAGGACCTTAAGATAATCCAGTTCTAACCCCCCTGCTCTTGGCATGGACACCTCCCACTAAACCATGCCACCCAAGGCTATGTCCAGCCCGGCCTTGAACACCGCCAGCGATGGAGCATTCA
>JASSUY010019299.1:0-29979 GCA_032466535.1 Forpus xanthops | reverse complement strand
TGTGTGCAGTTCTGGGGTCCTCAACATTAGAAGGACATGGAACTGTTGGAACAAGTCCAAAGGAGGGCCTCAAGGATTATCAGGGGACTGGACTGCCTCCCCTATGAAGATAGGCTGAGAAAGTTGGGGTTGTTCAGCCTGGAGAAGAGAAGGCTGTGTGGAGACCTCATAGCAGCCTTCCAGCATCTGAAGGGGGCTTATAGGGATGCTGGAGAGAGACTCTTCATGAGGGACTGTAGTGAGAGAACAAGAAGTAATGGGTTAAAACTTGAACAGGGGAAGTTTAGATTGGAACTGAGGAAGAAATTCTTTAGTGTAAGGGTTGTGAGGCACTGGAATGTGTTGCCCAGGGAAGTTGTGAATGCTCCATTGCTGGCGTTGCTCAAGGCCAGATTGGAGAGAGCCTTGGTTGGCATGTTTTAGTTTGAGGTGTCTTTGCCCCTGGCAGGGGAGTTGGAGCTAGATGATCTTTAGGTCCTTTCCAACCCTAACTATTCTGTGATTCTATGATTCTATGAACTTTCTGGCTCCTTTTCTCTGCTTTATTTAAGCAAGTTGCTTTCAGCTGAAGTCCTCATTGGATTTAGGTGGAATAATCTTGTGCTACTCTGCGCACATGTATTTTTCCAGCATTTTCTTCTTCTGAGGCCACACTTTATATTCATTACATGCTTACCCTTCTGAAAATAAGTTAAGTTTAACATTGTCTAATTCTGATTCTGAAAAAAATGCTTAACCTGGAAAGAAACAGCAGTAGACCCAGAGCTCACTCTTGTACACCTCTGGAGTTCACAGTTTTCCAAAAATTTAATCTTCTCTTTCTTTTTTTTTTTTTTTCCAGATGATGAGAAAATTCAGAGAAGTTACAGTAAAACTAACATAACATGAGGAATATGAGATCATAGAAATGAAGTATGAAGACTTGAAGTATACACTCTGCAACTCATTAAGTTTTTGTTGATGCATCCATCAGTTACTATTAAAATCCCCTGATAGAAATATCATGTACTTAAAATGTAATTTTACAAAGCATTTTCTGAAACAGATCTACAGCTGGTTCAAACCAAGGTAGCTCCGCACATTTCAGATGAAGTTGTGGAAATATATTTGCAAAGCTGATTACTCTAACTAAGTCTATGGATGTTTGAAAATGCACAGTATCCTGTGATCTTATGTAAGTAGAAAGCAAGAATACAAAGAAAGAGAAGAGAAAATGGGGAAATCTTAATGCTTACTGACTGCTTAGTTGATGCTATTAGTTACCAAATGGTCATATGGTGCATCTGATTTTATTTTTATTTCTAGTTTAAGCAGGGATTTTACCACAAATACATCCTTGATAATGTAGTATCACACACCAGTTCATGTGATTCATGAATTCCAAAACATTTAAAATAGTTCTTGGACTTGATCTTAAAGGTCACTTCTAACCTGACACTATGTTTGGGAAAGCCCTAAACTATTGATATATAGAAAAATCAGAGTGCTATGCTAAATAAAAAAATATTGTAAATTGTGCGCTACACAACATAGACTATAAAATCACACTTTAAACTCAGCATTTTAATTGAAATTAAATTATTTTACACTGTTGCTTTGCTCGAGAAAGCAAAGGAATTTACCTTCTCGTATTATTGTAATGAAACTTCAGATGTTATCTTTCAATTTTGGAAGGTAATTCATCATCTATACTGCTTATTCATTATGTACCAGCTATTACTTCAATCAGGAGTCAAATAAACAATTTTTTTTTTCTCTTATTAGAGTATGCTGAATCATTGCATTTACTGACAAACACCTTGAAAATGTGCTGAAATGTAAAAAAAATACATTTGGAGAGTCTTACTGAAATTTTGTTTCAGTGCATGGCTCTGGTTCTTTTCACAAAAGCTGATAGAATATATTTGTGAGAAATATTGCAAACTCAGACTTTAGCAGGAGATTGCATACAGAGTATTATCAGGCTCAGACAAATCCTGGGTACTGAGTACCTGTTTTCAGCATTTTATATCCTTTTATTTGTTAGGTAGGTAACTTTTAACAATTTATTTAGGCAAATAAAGCTTGAAAAAAATATTGCAGAATATAAATTATGTAAAATAATTTCATTAAACTTGCTATTTTTATGTGTTCCTATACCAGTGCAGATCATTAGCTAAGATTGTCTTAGGTGTGTATGAAATATATGTTGCAAAGAACAATAGTTTGTAATATCTTTTGCAAAGTATGCTGACATTTTCAGAAATCACTTTGGCAAGTTTTATGATTTTGAGAATCACATCTATACCTTACTTAGAAGAAAGAAAAAAACAATTGCATGCTTTAACTCATTTATGTAATGGAACATTTTGAAGAATCCCAAAGGCCTAAGGATAAGGTAATTGGAATAGTTTCCACAAAGTATGGGGAAGCAATTTAAGGATTCACCAGCTGCTATTAAAAGAGAAAAAAAAAAAAAAAAAGGTAGCATTTCCTTTACAATAGAAATTTTATTGTTGCAACTGTGAATTGCAAATGCTATTGATTTGTTATTTAATTGGGTCCACATTGAGGAAAATCTTTCATTTTGGCTTTTCTTAGAGTTAAGCTGCTATTCAGGATTATATAGTGTTTATGACAACCTACGTCTGATTCCATACATGTTTATTGTTTCTGCCTTAATTTCATGATCAGGCTCCAAACTATTCAGATTTACTTTGTTTTATGCTAAATATTTACCTTCACTGAAGACACAAGTTAAATTTAAAATCTTCAGTGTATTTTTCAAGCAGGATCCCAATGCCTTCTGAATATGAAAAACCAAAAACCATCTGTAGGATTAAATTCTACTGAATATGACTTATGCTTTAATTCTTAGATGAACAGATGTCACTGTCATGCAGCGATAACTAAGATAAAATAATCCTGCATGTACTAACCCACACTGGCCTAAAAAAATTGATGGTCTTAATTATGTCTACATAAACTCACTAAATATTCAGAAACTATCCATGGGTTCATCAGTCTTCAGCACATACAAACCCAGTTTTGGCTGGGGTCAATAATTGTTAGCAATAGATTTCTGGAAACATTCTGTCCATATTAGATTATTATACTCCTATTTAAACATAATCTTTTCACACTATGTCTAAATAGCAGTATGTGAAGGAAAATACAGGTATTTCACTTCAGATGAGAGAAATAACATCTTGAATTAAGTATGCAATATCCACTAACTGTTTGAAAGCCATCTATAAATGCATTGGCATGATTTAATTTCTAATGAAATTACTAGATACAGATGCAGCTTGTGTCTTGGTACTGTCCATGCGTTTGAATTACTGCAACATATATGACATCTGCAGACCTCTTGAAAAATTTATGGAGTGATTGTATGCTCCCTCCTTGTTACAGAGTACAATGACTTATGGTACATTCACCATTATTTACAGTCATTTGCCTTTTCATTCCAATATTAAATCAAAATGTTAACCTTAATGAGGAAGCTCATTAGAAGTTCTGGATATCTCCTGTAACTTCAGAACAGCTGCAACCAGCTGAAAGTCACAAAAAATCATCAGCATTCTTTAGTCATTTTCTGTATTCCTTCTGCTTGTTCCAAGTCATGATTTGGTTGCAGTTAAATCACTTGCCCATGTCTGCAATTTTTACAGAGAAACCTCACCTGAATGCCTTCAGGTTTCTTTATACTCTGCCATTAAAAATATGAAATTCAGATGTGATTGTGTTTAGCAAAGGTATGGTGTTAGGGCAAAACTCTTAAGCAAGTTAGGATATATGTTATCTACAACGTACCAATCTGTGTGTCTAAAAATCAGTCGTTCATCACAGTCTTTCAATAATATACTATTAAGATTAACTGGAAACGAAAGTAACTGGAATAACTCTACTGGCATATCTGACACAATGAAATAAGGATGACTGGGAAACACAATTTTGGAACAAGAAATTAAATACAGGGTAAAGAAATAAGGAAATCTAGCATGACTAAGCAATATAATTTATGTGAGTCAGAACTTTCATTACTCACTGGAATAACCCAGTCACCACACCTGTATAAGACAAAATAGAAATTGTTATCAAAACTGTAATGAAACTATGAATCTGAGAATGCCATTTAGATCATTCAGTTTTACTAGCTCAGTGGAAAACACAGAAGAAAAAAAATGTTTTGTGCTAATTTTTGTTTTCACAGATACCATCTGTTAAGCAAATACAGGTAGAATTTTTCATAGATAACTTTAACTTTTCATAAAACATGTGAAGATAATCTCCTTTTTAAATTCTTTATGCTATCACTGTAGTGGGTTCTTCCAGAAATTATCATATTTATTAAAACAGTTCACTTTTTGAAAAAAATTGGGGGAATTTTGGAAAGAAAAAAAAAGCCCTGTAACAAAACAAGCAATCAAAGCCCAAAACCAAACAGCCATGCAATGTATAGAACTAAACATGTATTTTCAAAAAACTCTATATTGCATATGATACTGATATATTCACTCCAACAGAAATAATAAAAAAATTATTTAATTTACTTAAAAAAAAATATTTCACTTACTAAAATTTATTTTGTCAAAGACAATGACTAAAGTTATGGTTACAAATACTATTAAATTTACTATGTTTATGTATGAGATGTGCATTAATCATCTCACATTAACAGAGTATACTTCAAAATAGCTAAGAAAGAAATAGATATGATATATATCCACAACAGAAAAAGTGTGCTAAAACCATTATTTATGTTGAAGTGCCAAAAGGGACAGAAAATTGCAGAAATAAAAGAAACAAACACAAAAGCTAAATTATATATATATTTTTTTTTTAACTTTCTGGCTTTCAAAAACCTAGGATCTAGATACTGAGGGTTTTGTTTGTTTGTTTGTTTGTTTGTTTGTTTTGTTTTAATAACTATGATTGATTTGTAGACTATGTGTGTGTTTAATCATCTTGATGACATTTTTATGTTCTACAATCAGACTAGATTAATATTATTCACTGTCCTCTTCCTAAATGGTAGATTTTATCATTGAAACAACAGTGTGGGTTTAATATTTCCAGCAACAGGTCTTTAATTGAACTTTGACTTTCACCTTATAAAGTTAGGAATAGCAAGACAATCAGGATATTAATGCATTTCATACTCTTTTACTGAGCTGCCAATGCATGTAAAGTTCACTGCAATTAAAAGAAAAATTAATTAGACCTCAAGAAATAGATATGTCACCTTTGTGATGTGCCATTATATAAAGTAAAATCAAAACTATTCAGTCCTTCCAAGCTTATTCTGGAAAGTGGCCAGAGAAAACGCAGCAAAGATTACATGTCAACTCCTTTCTGCCTACATCAGGGATACCTTTGTTGCACTTTTCCTTTACTAGAATAGCTGTTATTCCAAGGACCAGCACTTTACTCCCTTTTAGCAGCCCTTTTAATTTTTAACTATTGTTCCTTTCATTTCTTGCGGGTAAGTAGAATCTATCATAACATATATATATTGTATCAGAGCCTTTCAATTTGCAGAAACAGTTTTTGTCTGATAACTTAGAATCATAGAATCAACTAGGTTGCAAAAGACCTTTATTATCATCAAGTCCAATTATTAACTTATGTATACCTATATATTTTTGATCTCACTCTGGCTTCCTGATTCATCCAAGGGACAATGAGAAAATAAGATGTTAGGATAGAAGTGGCCAATAAAATTCTGAGGAAGGATTTTAGCTGCTACCCAAGAGTGTGAAATAAAAAATCTGTAAAGTTACATTCCTTAAACAAGCATAGCACTAAATAAGGAGAGCATAAGCAGCTGCCACCGCAAACTTTATTTTTACTTTGAAATTGTACTGAGAACTGGACAAGTAGAAAACTATTTCTACATCTAAATGAAAACTTTAGGAATACGTAAAGCAAGGAGTTTAGAAAGAGTAATTTCAATGCACACAGTGGAAAAAAAGGAGTCTAGAATCACAAAATTGAGGATGTTCCCACTTTTTTAGTATACTTATTAAACTGAACACTCAAAGTGCAAAGGTGAATGTAGAGACATTCAGAACTAAAAAAGCTTATTTTGACATTCCTGTGAAGTCATAACTGTGTCTTAGTCTTCAAGTTGCTATAGTCTAATGTTCCATCAGATCTTACAAGAATCCTTTGCAGACTCTGAGCTACTGTTCATAAGAAAGGATCACAGCCAAAGGAAGCACACTTCAGGGATTAACTATCTGACCATTTATGCAAAGAGTGTATTTCTGTCAAATATATACAGAGACAACACCTCTTAGGTATGACTAGATTTCTCTCTCTTTTAAAACTCTTTTTACGGCAATGACAAAAACGGCAAAATTAGTAAACCAGAATAATGAAATATACATTCTCAATACACAGTAATCTGTATTTGAAATAATGTTAGATCATGAAGCATTTAAAAAAATAGCAGTAAAACATTTTTAAAAATTACAGGCACCCATAGAATAACCCATGTACATGATAAATACATGACAATTACAGTGTCAACTCAGAACATAAGTACATTGAAAAAAATAATAGATTGATAAAAAAATTGTATGGGGCACCTTCTTTTATCACAAAACATCACGCTAATTGACTTAAAGGGTAAAGTTCTTCTGGCATTAAAACTAAGAACTAAAAAAACCTGGAAATCCTTCACAGAATCAGAGAATTTCTGAAGTTGGAAAGGACCTCTGAAAATTGTGTAGTCTAGTCCCCTTCTCAAGACAGCATTAGCTAGATGAGCGTGTTCAGGACTGTGGCAGTTGTGTTGGGAGTATCTCCAACAATAGAAACTCCACAGAATACCTGACAACCTGTTTCTGAGTTTGCTCACTCTCATAGTAAAAAAGATTTTGTTCGAGTGAAATTTTCTGTATTTCCATTTGTGCCTATTGCGCCTTGTCATCAGCTACCTCTGAGAAGGGTCTGATTTCATCTCCTTTACTCCCTCCCACCATGTATCTAAATATATTGGTAAGATTTCCCTCTGAACCTTCTCTTCTTCAGGCTGAACAATCCCAGATCTCAGCTTTTTCTCATATGTGGATATTTCATTCACTTTGCCATCTTTGTGGTTCTTCTCTTTCATTCATTCAAGTATATCCCTATCTCTCTGGGAAGTCCAGACCCACCAATCCAGGTGTGCCTCAACAGTGCCAAGCAGAGTGTCACCACCCTCCATCTACTGGAAGTACTCTACTTAATGCCCCCAAGGCTGTAATTAGGAAGAACAGTTGCTGCTCACAAACAATTTTAATATAGTACATTAATCAAAGTATGAAAGTCATAAATGTCTATTGATACTTCTTGTTACACTTTTAGACACACACAGTGCCCATGCATTGTATGGACATGGGTATAGTCAGCAGCTCTCATTATTTTTTAATCATTTGCATAGTAATTCTTTTGTGCAGTAATTATTCCAAGCTGAAACAAATTGGAACTCCATTGATTGAAAATCTGTACATGTCATGGAGTCTAAAGAGAGTGACCTAAAAAAGATAATTTTATTTATGCCCACATACTTCACGTAGAAGAATGAAAATCAGTATTTGGCATAAAGAAGTAAATATTTAAAGGAAGAAAGGCAAAAAGGAAAAGATTTAATTTGGTCTTTCAGCTAAGTCAACACTGCTGAACAGAAGTTAAGATATCCATATGCCACTACTAAATAACATTTCAACCTATACATTAAGCTTTTTTTCTTAGTGTTTGAAAATCTGAGTTTAGTTGCTATCTTTTCCCTGTCCTTCCGTTGATAATTAGGATAGACAATCATTCTGACAGGGGTTTCTCCCAGGTCTTTGGAGTTCTGCACTGGGGAGCTGCCATCAAATGGCACAGTTGCATGTGGCATAGCTGTGTTAATGTGATGTAAAAGAAGAGAAAAGGATCTGCTTGCAGATTTTTTTTTTTTTCCTATTTAGATGAATTTTGGACACGTAATGTGGAATCTCAGTGTTTAAACAAAGTTGTTTGGAAAACTTGCTAGGACCTTTAGGTCATAATATAGTTTTAAACAGTGATAATAATTTTCTGGAACATACATTCTTCATTGTTAACTGTTGAGCCCGGTTTTTCAAGACGAGACAGACAAAGTGGTGAATATTCATTAATATGCTCCAAGTATAAACATGACATTTTCACAGCAAGAGTATTTTCAAAATAAAGCTTTCCTCCCAGTAAAACTGCCCCGAGTGACTGCCATAATCATGTTGCAAGACACAATAGGAAAGAATTAAGAAGAACATTTCTCTTCCTTCTTGATAGCAAGTCTAATTAAAGGGTGTATAGCCTCCTGCTAATTCAACCAAGATATGCAAATTTCTTGTTGCTGGCAGTTGCTGACAGTGATAAACAGAGACTATGCTTTGTAACTGTGGGGTAAAAAGGTGCAAAATGAGTACAAGTCTCAGTGTGTACAGTATACAGTGAAGGCAGGCTCTACATAAGGAGCACAGGACAGAAAAGCATTTGGCCAATAACCTTTATAGGAACTCACCTGTAGTTGGAAATTGCCTGTTATTTGCTCAGGCTCCTGCAACATCAAGGCTAAGCAGAAGGGCACTCTAACCTGTGTAAATGTACTAATTTTTTGTTAAGACAAGGATTCAGAAGAAATGTTCCTTTCTTTTTTGGATGTGTGTTTGAAGCTCAAAAATAGGACAAGGTTAAACAATTCTCAGGCTTTGGAAAAAAATGAAGAATGAAGCTTTAAATTTTTGTTTATGTGAATTGTATTATGAGTATGATACTAAGAAAGTTTTTTCATCAATGTCAGACATACTTAGTTACAATTATTTGTCAATTAGAAACACAAATTAGAGCAAGATATTTTTCCAAAGTCAGTTTTCATTAGTAATCAGTGTAAAGTATAAAATACTAATAATGTAATAATGTAATTATCCATCCTAAAAATTATCTTCCTATACTATAAATTATCTATCTGCTAGAAAATGACAACATATACTAATGAAATTTCTACAGTAATTGTAAAATTTGTAAATTGCATTTGACAGTAAGAATCTCCTCTAAAGTTATTAAACAAATGAGTCAGGAAACAGGTTGGAAAACTATATGGACAAAAGAAATAGTTTTTGTGAGACTAATATTTTGTGGTTCTTTCGCTGTACAGTTATTGCTTATAACTTAGATTCCAGTAATATTAAAGAAACTGTGAGGTAAACAATAAATAGCATATAAAAGTCACTGTGATTCTGGCAAAAAAATATTAACTTTACTTTGTTATTTCTCCTGGAATAATCTTATTATTGTCTTGATAGTTTTTATGTGATTACTCTGAACGAGTTCCAGTAGAAGTCACACGCAAATTTTTTTTAAGCCTAATGTAAAGCTCAATCTAATAATTATCATTTATTATTAAAAGACTTAGATATTTGCTGTTCATAATTTTGCAAATATTTTAGCATTTGAGATAAATTAATCTATTCTTAATACCTGTTTTAATACTTTTTTTTGGTAAATTTCATTAAGCATGGCTTGGTTTGTATTTTTCTTTTTTAAACAAAGGAAAAAATTACAGTGTCATATATGCAAAAAAACCAATCAAACAAACAAACAAAAAAAAAAAACCACATGGTCATTGTTCCTCTGTAAAACTCTAATTTTGAGCTGTTTCTGACTTCCGTGCAGCTTTATTTCAATAATATCACCATCAGTACCTCTGAAAATGTACAAAGATTAGCTAAAAAAGTAATCCTTTGGAAAATTGCAATGAATATATCTTTTCAGAAGAGACTTCTTAGTTGTCAAAAATTATTATCTCTGAGTCTTGCTTCAGTGAATTTTCAAGACTTGCATTTCCAACAAAAGTGTGCAAATATCTTCCCCAAAAAATGATCCAGCATGGTTCTTCTGGAAAACAATTGAATAATTAAAAGATGCATTTAGTGAATATATGCACACTGGAAATTAATTTCCTGATTTTTAAAGCATTCATTCTCAACCTTAAAATATTCTTTTTAATATTTTTAGTGTGCTTTTCTAGAGCAACACAATAGAAAATCTGTCTCTGACTGCTAGCCAGTCTTCTCACTCACTTTAACTCAAAATACACTCAGAATATTTTTTCAACTTACCGAAGCAGATGTTAGATTTTTAGGTTTTCTCTGTTCAGATGACTGAAAGTGCTGATGATAAAAATGTGTGTTCTGTTAAGCAATGAGGGAGTATGATGCTGAACTTTGGAAAATTCGCTGCAACTTCCACATTTGGATGCATACATATTGTTGAATTCAGATGAGCTCTCACATTAGCATTTCCTTTAAAATGAAGAAAGAAAAAGAAAAGTTACCTTTCTTCCTTCTCATGCTTTTAAATTCTGCAAGAAAGTGATTCTCCATAAGGTCAACACCTACTCTAAAAAATACTCAAGTATAAATTGCAAAGCATGTGTTGAAATTTTTAACAGCTCATCTGAGTTTTAAGAAGTAGAAAAGAATTTTGAATTTAGGCACTTTATTGCTACTTGTTTCAGGAGTCCAACTGCTTATAAGCATATGCTCCATATACAGCAGATCTAAGCACTCAAATTTGCACTGAGAATTGTGATCTGGCTTTAACTGCAAAAGGGGGGGAAGGGGAGAGAAAAAAAAGAGAGGAAGGAAGGGAAGAAAGAAGGGGAAATAGAAAATTAAAAGGGAAAGGAGGAAAAGGGAAAGGAGACAGAAAGGTGGAAAACGGGGGGAAAAGGGAGAAAGGGGAAAAATGGTGGAAAAGGGGGAAAAAGCTGTAAAAAGAGGAAAAAAAGGCATAAAAAGGGGAAAAGGGGCAAAAAGGAGGGGAAAGGGAGAGAAAGGGAAAGAAAGAGAAAAGGAAAAAAAAGGAGAAAAGGGGAAAAAGTGGAAAAAGGAGAAAAAATGGAAATAAAAAGGAAAAGGGGGAAAGGGGAAAAAGGGAAAAGGAAAAAGAGGGGAAAAAAGGAGAAAAAAAAGGAAGAGGCAAAAATAGAGGGAAAAAAGAAGGAGAAAGAGGGAGAAAGGGAGAAAGGGAGAAAGGGAGAGGGAAAGGGAAATAAATGCTATGGTCTTACTAACAAGGCTTGATGACACTCTTGCAGTTATACTAACTCTGCACCTGAATAACAATTTAAAACCAGTAAATAACAGCTTTATAATCTTCCATCTTCAGCTACTCAACCAAAACACTTAATGACTCAATCAAGGACTTTTTGTTGCAGGTTATTAGGCTTCAGGCAAAATTGACATGAAACATTTCAAGTATGTAGTCACTAAGTACTGCAAAATAATAGTTTAGAAAAATGCTGTGGGGAAAAAAAAAAAATATCCCATATAGAATTCTCATATTATAGCTATTTTTAACATTATCAGGACAGGAAAACAGAAGAAAACCTGTTACTAGACACTTCACAAGCCTCCTCCTATTTAAGTTGCAGCTAAATACTCTCCCTCAACATCACATCAAGGGATTTTTTTTTTTATTAAAAAAAAAAAGAAAAATTGAAATTAAAAAGTTGCAATATTTTAGTTACCTTTGCTTAAGATTTCTAATGCAGATTTTCTCAATAGTGCATGCACACAATGCAATAGTTCTGGGAGGTGTGCGGGATCGGAATGATTTTTTGCTTATCTTAAGCTTGTGCTTACACAACAGTGAAGCATTTATTTACAGCACTAAAGCTTTGCATCTGAAGCATCCTAGGGTAAGGATTCTGTCTGTTTTGTTCTAAAACAAAGCATATGGTACATGATACTTAACTACTAATAAGCACTGAAGAGTATTTTTTAGAAAAGAACTTAAAAGAAATAGATGTCAGAAATCGGAACTAATCAGTATCTTTTCATTAATCCATTTTTCAAGCGTGTATCCAGGATGCACAGCATAGAAGATAAACTGCTGAAGGGTTTTTGAGTAAGGAGTTTTGATAAGGACATTAGAAAGCTGCAAATTCCCTAAACCCATCTTATTTGCTTGCAGAGCTCAGAAAAACTAATGCATGTGGGTTTGTAAATATGATTTTCTGAATTGCTCCTAGGATTCCTTAAGTTCCAGACATTTAATCCATCTGAATTTCATTTTTAGCTCTGGAGCTCTTCCAAATCTAATGTTAAAATCTTCATAACCCTGTTGGTATTTCTTTTTTGATTTTGTTCTTTTTGGGTGTTTTTATATGAAATACCATATTATTTGGTTCATTTCCTGACTGAGAAAAAGATATAAATGTCTATTTATTTTCAGCTTTTGTATAGAACCTTAAAGAAGGCAAAAGAATTTTCTGTATCTGCAAAGAAAACTTTAAATCCTGATAAATCAACAGTCTACCTTCTTACAAGAATAACTTTGTCTGATTAGACCGTTTGGCTTCCAAAGATCATTTAGCTACAACATGACGTGAGTATGGAATTACCACTGAATATTACACTGCAAGATCAGGTGACATGAATAATGCTGTCTGAGAAGGGATGGATATTTCCAAAAAACTTACATTTTTACAATATAGCCTGAAGATATTATATTTTGAGAGGATGAAACCCAAATATTAGGAATAAAAAAACAATACTCAGTTGTAGAGCCAAGGAACATCTTTATCCTTTGCTTTTCATTGCTCACTGTAGTCTATCCATTAGGGTTAGTTGGAGGTTAAAATAGTTTGTGACTTCAGTTCAAGCTGCCTATAACCTCAAGCAGGCAACATCAATCAGATACATAATCCTGACAGAACTGAGATTTTTATAGTAACAAGTAATAAAAACTATCTTAAAAATTTTATTCTGGGCACTTTCAACATATTACCCAGCTTATGTACAAGTGGCATGGATTTGATTCACAGGACAACAGCTTAACTGTTTTTTTAGAAGTAGACTGCCTTCAGAGAGAGTTTTATGCTCTTTTAGTTCATTTTTTAAATGTACATCTTGACTTTTTTTCAATTCTTTTTGTAGTCTTATTAATGTTGAGGGTAATCCCTGTGAAAAAATCAGATAAAAGGGACTGACATTTGCAAACATCTTGATTAGAAGAATAGTGAGTAACAGTCAAATATTCTGTCAATAGTAATTTACTAGATTCAAATATAAAAATCTGTAATACTATAAGTGACAAATTAATGGAAAGACTAGAAAACATCACTGTTGCATTTACATTCAGAGGTTTATCAATAACAGTGGTTTCTTAAACCCTGAGAAAAACAAGGTCAGGGTCTTAACCTATTGCAGAGAGCATAGTTATAGATCCCAAATATATTTTAAATATATATTTACATAATTTTTCAATATACATTTTTAGAGCTCAGGCCAATTTGTCCCAATATTTTAAATGGTCTTATTTATGTTTGCTTTTTGGAAAATTATTTCTTAACTCTGTGTGTTAATTTGCTCATGTTCATACTGGTTTAGGAAGTGGAGAATGACTTAAGATCTTAAGATCTGTTTCCTAAAGGTTTGATACTTATTACCATTAAAAAGACGTTGTTTCTGTATATAACGGTTTAGATATAGAAAATGACAAATGCAGTGTTCATTTATCAGGGATTTGACTAGATTATAACAACTACAATAATATTTATTAGTCTAGAGGACTTTTTTTATGTAAAGCAAAGTTCATGACAATTTTTATTAAATCCACTGATTTTCACATTTTTCTCCTTTTTACTTTCTGCTTACATGGAATATAAAATTGAAAATCAGTTGGCTTATTGAACTTAGTAGTGGGAGGAACTTGAGCCTTCTTATCAGAATTTTATTCTTTTTAATCACTGGAATTCATTTTCAGACACCTGAGGTTTTCTGTGATGACATCAACAGAAGGTATTATAACGATGCTGCTCAAAAATGGAGTTTTTATTTATGAACCAACATTTAAATATATGGTTTCTTTTTCTGCATACAAAAACACCTTGCAGCTAATCAAAGGACTAGACACATAATCTTTTTCACACATTCCATACTTCTCATATCTCAAGTTCCTAATAGAGATAAAAACCACGTGGTAACCTGAGGGGAGAGATAATGCAACACAAATTGGTTGTCCAGAGAACACATTTCACGTCATCCCTGAAATATTCCTCTTCATGGAGAATCTGATGGGAAGCTTTCCCATCATTAATGTTTCCTTTTAATAGTTGTTTTCCCTTTCTCAAAGATCTGCTTCAGTTTAATCATGGGTTCATAAACTGACAGGCTTTAAGCTAGAAGGAATTCTCAGTCTTCTAGTCAGACTTCTACATATAGGCTTTGACATTTCAGTCATTAATTGGCCTTCATGTAGAAGTTATTTGCTGAGAAATTAGTCTGTATTATACAGACCATCATACTATCTATTTTGCCTTGAAAGGTTTTTTAAAAGTCAAAGAATATCTCTGTTATTAATAACTCAATATGAATAAGATTTCATTATTATTATTATTATTATTTATATTACCTATCTTATGGGGGAATAGGATAACTAATTGCAGTCTGTAATACTAGGAGAAGAATATATAAAATTCAATACAGTAGAAGAATGTGGCAAAAAGACTACAGACCCAAGGAGGTAAGTCATAATTGTTCTTGTCTTTCGTTTTAATTTTTGGTAATTTTATAGTGCTTAAAAATAACAACATGCATGAAATCCATAACAATTTGCAACATCAAGCAGATATAATTTTCAAGATACTACCGTGAAGTAAATACACTTTTCATTATTAGCATGCACTGTACACCAGGAGTAGAAAATAGCAACTGCTCAGTAGTGTTGCTCCGAGACTAAGGAAAGTTTAATGATGAATTTGCTACCTTGAAATTAACAAAGACAATGTTGTAAGTCACATTAACTCCAGCTGAAATTGCACTTAACAATCTGTTGTATCTGGACATTAATTTTATTAGTGCCATAATTTTTGTCACTTCCATTTTTCACTCATTAGTTTGTTTCACAGTTATTTTTTTGATTTGGATCGAATACATATTAAAATTTCTTTTAAAATTTGGTTTGAAGAATATCAGTTAAGAAAGGTCAAGGACACATGACTTCTGTTTTTAAAAATGTTTACAGATAAATTCCTTAATATTTAGAGGACAATTGTTTTGTTCTTTGTCTTCTGGCATAATTCAATATACCTAGAAAAAGTCTCTATTTCTAGGAAAAAAAGAATTACTTTATTAGTATTTTTCCTGCAGTTCAACAAGAATGTTGTATTTAGCTCAGGACTAATATAGAGGTTTTTATGTTGATACTAATAGAAAGACAAGCAAGGTATATAGTTTGCAAAGCCCTGTGCCTAACCCCATTGACTATACACTTCTCAGGGTAACAGTTAAGGATATCATTATATTATTATTTTAGAAACATATATAAATATTCCCTTGAGATATGTTTCATCCCACTGTGGAACTTATAGTCTGTATATATTCAGATACAGCCTTGAACAAGATACTATATTGTTTTAATATGCCCTGTAGAAAATCTCAACTACTTCAGAATGTATTCCAGAGTTACAATGCTATCAAGACACAGTTCCTCACTTATTGGCACTTTAGCGTTGCCACTGATCAGGACTGTGGCTAAGGAAACATTCAAATTTAAAAGAATGGCCTATAATTCAAATGAAGTAAATTTAAAATTTATTTAATTTTCCTTTCCCACTACCATCTGCATGGTATATATAAAGCCAGTATAGCATCACATTGATCAAACTATTTGATTTTTATCTCCTCGAAAACAATAGTGAAGAAGATCGCCTGTTTCATGTTTTCTTTACCTTGTTAGCTAAGCATTTTCTTACAAAACATATTTTCGTGTTGTATCCATTGCTTTCAGAATCTGTTTAGTAAATCTTTTCTGCCTTTAGAATATTATCACATTCCCTAATGTCTCTACAGTAACTAGGTTAAAGACAAAGAGAAGTTAAAATAAATCAGTAACATGAGAACAAGCACATCTTCTGTCTAATTAAAGGAATGTTACATTAAATAATATGCTTCTTTAGGAAAATGTTAGCAAGCCAAAGTATTTTTTTGCATAGTATTACCACTTTATTATATTTCACCCTGTTTTGGAATGTTCTGCTTGTTTCTGTATTTCAGTGAAACTGAATATTTGACTGCAAGTACTCTGAGAGTCAATGACAATATGAGTTTTTTGGTTTAAAATCCAACTGTTCTTTTCAAAATGCAAATCATATGTGTGGACAAAATCATCCGCTGAAGAGTGTGAAATATTAGAACATTGGTAAAATAGGAATATAGAAATCTTAAAGTAATAACTGACACTATAGATATGAATATAATCTCTAGAATCAGCACAAATGTTTAATTAGGCAAAAACATTTTTCCTTAAAACATTTCTGACAAATATGTAAACAGTCAGTCTTAGGAAGAATAGGTAAATTGGACTGTTTACTTTGGTTTTGTTTTCTGAATTAATTAAACATGATCTCTAGAACAAAATAAGTTATTAATTGGCATTGCATTTTTCTAAGAGGATTTGGAAGAGAAACAGACATTCATATTAGAATCAGACATTCACACAATTTATTTATTAATCTACCAAAAAAAAAAAGGCACGCAAAATGGCATCCACCATGTCAAAGCTGCTGTTTTATTGTTGTATTAATAAGAAAGTACCTGAGCAATGTTTGTATAATTTTTCAGTAGAAAATAGTTTCTTTTCTCTGGGTGGGCATGAAAAGGTAGAAAATGTGACTAATAATTTAAACAGTGGTTTCAAGAAATTTTAAAAGTCTTTTTTTTTTTAAATCATAGAAAAAAAACCCTGTAATTTAATCTTTTTATTATAATAGCAGCATTGAGTATATTTATTTTCACTTCGAAAGTAATAAAAATTTCTGTATGCCAAATTTTTTATTAAAATCAAAACATTAATGAAACTGAACCGAGCTGCTCATGCATGAAAAAACAGTTTAGAACATAAGGAGAATTAAAAACCAAATTGCTTTTCACATTTATGTTAATATTAAAGGTCCCTCTAGTAGTGTAATTTAATTTTAAAATCTTTTCACTTGCATGCATGTAAATATTTTTAACATAATAACATTTTTTGAAACAATACCAAGAAAAAAAAAGGTTTTTGTTTCATCTGCATAAACTCAAATATCAACCATTTCTTCTACAAATGATTCAATAATGTTAACATTTCAGCCAGATCTGTCTGGCATCAAAGATTATCCTTAATACCTTGAGTTACATAATTCATACAAATTATAAATTAATGAGCACTTGGTTATTATGCCATGTTTTGCCATTGAGCACAACTCTTTATGTGCGGCCATCCAGCCGGTTCTTTATCTACCGAGTGGTCCACCTATGAAATTGGTGTCTCTCCAACTTAGAGGCAAGGATGTCATGTGAGACAGTGTCAAATGCTTTGCACAAGTGCAGGTAGATCACATTGACTGCTTTACCCCTGGCCAATAATTCTGTAGCCCCATCATAGAAGGCCACCTGATTGGTCAAGCAAGTTTTCCCCCTAGTGAAGCCATGCTGGCTATCACCAATCACCTTGGTGTTTTTCATGTGCCTCAGCATGCCTTCCAGGAAAATTCGCTCCAAGATTTTGTCAGGCACAGAGGTGAGGCTGACTGCTCTGCAGTTCCCCAGCTCATCCGTTTTCCCCTTCTTGAAAATGGGGGTTATATTTCCTTTTTTCCAGTCATTGTGAACTTCACCTGACTGCCATGATTTTTCAAATATGATGGACAGTGGCTTAGCAACGTCATGCCATCTCCTTCAGGACACGGGGATGGATTTCATCAGGTCCCATGGACTTGTGTACTTTCAGGTTCCTAAGATGGTCTCAAACCAGATCCTCTTCTACAGTGGGCCCAAGGTCTTTATTCTCAATGTCCCTTTGTCCACTTTCCAAGACTTGGGTCATGTAGTCAGAGCATTTTCCAGTGAAGACTGAGGCAAAGAAGTCATTAAGAACCTCAGCTTTCTCAAAATCCAGGGTAGCCAGTTTTCTCAATAGCTTCTGAAGAGGGCCCACGTTGTCCCCAGCCTTTTATTTGCAGTGTTCCTATAGAATCCCTTCCTGTTATCCTTAGCATGCCTAGCCAAGTTTAATTCTAAGTGGGCCTTAGTTTTTGTAACCTGGTCCCTAGCTTCCTGGACAACATCCCTGTATTCTTACCAGGCCATGTCTCCTTGCTTCCAGCTTTTATAAGCCTCTTTTTTCCTTTGAATTTTCCTCATCAGTTCCTTGTCCATCCAAGGAGATCTCCTGGGCTTCCTGCAGTACTTCCTTCTAGTAGGGGTGTATTGCTCCTGGGCTTGCCACAGGTGATCCTTGAATATCAACCAACAGTCTTGGGGTCTCTGCCCTCTAGGACTATATCCCATGGAATCTTACTGAGCAGGTTCCAGAAGAGGCTGAAGTCTGCTCTCCTGAAGTCCAGGGCAGTGAGCTTGCTGCATGCCCTTCTAACTGTCCTGAGGATCTCGAACTCAACCATTTCATGATCAGTGCAACCAAGGCTACCTAGAGCCTCACATTTTCAACCAGCCCTTCTCTGTTGGTGAGGACGAGGTCAATCATGGCACCTCTCCTCATTGGCTCCTCTATTACTTGCAGAAGGTAGTTCTTCCACACTCCAAATCCGGGGTTGACACTTCTCCTGCTAGATTCTGGAGAGGGCCTATGTTGTCCCTAGTCTGTCTTTTATTCACTACCTACCTATAGAGTCCTTTCCTGGTATCTTTCATATCCCTAGCCAAGTTTAATTTTAAGTGGGCCTTAGCTTCCCTAACCTGGTCCCTTGCTTCCCGGACAACATCCCCGTATTCTTTCTAGGGCACTTGTCCTTGTTTCCACCTTCTATAAGACTCTTTTTTCCTTTGAATATTCCTCAGCAGCTCCTTATCCATTCAAGGAGGTCTCCTGGCCCTCTTGTTACACTTCCTTCTAGTTGGGATGCATCGCTCCTGAGCTTACAGAAGATGATCCTTGAATATCAACCAATAGCTTTGGGCCCCCTGCCCTCTAGGGCTATATCCCATGGAACATTACTAAGCAGATTCCTGAAGTGGCCAAAGTGGCTCTCTTGAAGTCCAGGGCAGTGAGCTTGCTGCATACTCTTCTCATTGTCCTGAGGTTTTCTAATTCTACCATCTCATAATCACTGCAACCAAGGCTGCCTTGTTTCATCATATTTCCAGCCAGTCCTTCCCTGTTGGTGAGGATGAGGTCAAGCATGGCACCTCTACTTGTTGGCTTCTTGTCCTGCATGCCCGAGGCCCAGGAGAATGCAGAAGACCATGCAGCACTTCCCAGAAAAGCAGAGGAGGAAGATCTGGAGTCAGACAAAGAGCAGCTGGTGGAGAGAAAGCTGACAATCGCAGCAGGTACACCAGCCCCAGTGACAAGTACAACAGCATCATTTGAGAGTTCTGAAGGTTTTGAATGGCCTTTATGTACCCTTGAGACCTGCCTGCTGATTGTGATGAGGATCACCTTGTTGGCATGTGTACAGAGTGTGTTCTACCCACAACCATTTTTCTGGTCCCGAGAGTTAAGCAGAGTAAGATGTTGGCCTTGTCTGTGGTTAGCCTACAATCTAGGATGACCAAGAGATTTTCCCCAAGAATGGATAGTCATGAGTGGCAGGGTGTGGGGGACAGTATAGGCAAGTATCTAGTCCACTGATCCCCTCCAGTGCTTTGGAATTGTCGGAGATGGAAGGCAGCTGCATGGGGTCCCCAGCGACAAGCTGCAGAAACTGCTGTAGGGAGGGTGAATTATTTTGAGCCTGATGGGCCCATGACACTTCAGGCCATCAGGGCAGAGATGCAGCATACAGATGGATTCATGATCGAGGGGTGGACTTAGCAATGTACACTATTACCCACGTTATTCACGAGTGTGAATGCTGCACACAGCCTCTCCTGCTCTGAAAGACTTACAAAAGATGGAGCCTGAGATCATGGACTCAGCAGCTTTAAAAGGATTGGTCCATGCACAAAGGGATTACCTTTGTGTGTGTGTATGTATATATAGGCATGTGATTGTACATTGAAAATGTGGGATCTCAGCATGACGTTAATTGTATGGAATAAAGGGTGGATACTGTCCTGGGTTCAGCAGTAGCAGTCATTTTTCTCCTTCTTGGTAGCTGGTGCAACGTTATGTTTCTGATTTTCAGCTTGGGAACAGCACTGATAACACCAGTGTTTTCAGTTACCACTTGGTAATGTTTTGGTCTGACCAAGGACTTTCTGTCTCGTGCCCTGCCAAGGAGGAGGGGAAGCCGGAACGAAGCAGAGACAGAACACCTGACCCAAATTGACCAAAGAGGTATTCCATACTACTGCACATCATATCCAGGATGTAAAACAGAGAGCAGAGACTTGGAAGGGTGGGGGTGCACTGCTTGGTTGGGCTTCATATTTGGTGAGAGATTGTATTCTTTCCTTGCATTTGCCTTGTCATTATTATTATTGGTGGTAGCAGCAGTGGTTTGTGTTATACCTTAGTTGCTAATTCTTCTATTCTCAACCTTTAGGAGTTGCACTCTTTCAATGCTCCTTCCTATACCTCTGGGAGTGGTGGGAAGAAAGAGGGGGGAGTGAGTGAGCAAAATGGCATGGCTGAGAGGCTTAAATTGTGACAGCCCTCTATTATTTGCAGAAGGAAATTTTCTTCCACACAATCTAGGAACTTCCTGGATTGCATGTGTCAGGCCACACCATCCCACCAACAGATATCAGGGTGGTTGAAGTCCTGCATGAGAAAAAAGGCCTGTGAGTGTGAGGATATTCCTATTTGCATATTTTACTTTATTGTTTTCTTCTTGTGTTAACAAGAAGAAGGTTTTTATTAGAGGAAAACAAAAAAGTTTATTTAATTTTGTTTCCTTTCTCCCTTTTTTTATCCATACTTGTATTATTGTTAAGCTCTTTAGAACACTTTCAGCTTTTTTTAATTAATTTACTCTTGCAAAACATATTACTAAGGAATTCATATACATTATTGGTGGAGAATTGAGGCATACAATATCTAAAAGGAGCATGTGAAACCTAGACATGAAAGCTGCTTGCAGCAATGGAGGTAAGTTTGTTTTACTATTAACAGCAAGAGACTTAAGAAGTCATCTACAGTGTCTTGTCTCAGGGTTTCTGCCATTCTTTGTTGGCTCCACAGAAACTCTATCCTAATACAGATGAGTTTGAAGTTTAATATGAAGAGCAATACTATCAATTTTACCCATTCCTAGTACAAAGTAAGGAGGATTTTTTTTTTTTTTGGATCTTCTTTATGCTATCTATGTTTAGTCCCCTAAATGATGAGTCAAAAATCCCACAGGAGATATGCAGGATAAAATGTTTTTAAATTGGGAGTTCTGAATTTCTAGGCCTAATATCCTCATAACATAGGATACTGTGTTCCATAGTTCAGAAAAGTTGTGATACAATTTAGTGAAGCAGCACTATTTAGTATCATTCGGAAATAGATAAGATCATGACTGAAATGTTATCCATAAGATCTTGCGATGTTATACACTAATACACTTGTAAAACACACAAAACTCTATGTCTTGTGAGGCAGCTAATATTTGGAATTTAATGGTAGCCTCAGCTGCTCCAGACTTTTATAATATCAGACTATATGCATAAGTATATATTTTGACACAGAATTTTGAAATTAAGACAAACTGACAAGAAGACCTGGGCCAAATTCATGAATTTTAATAATATATAATCTTAAGAAGAAAATCTTCATACCAGAAAGACTTATTTGCTGTTCAAAAGCTTTTTGAAGACATACAACCAGACATTTCTCCATTTAAAGACTATTAATGTATCAGTTGTAAAATCTATTCACTACTGAAAATGTCAGTGCATCATTTCACTACTCAGAAATAAAAGCTCTTTGTAAGACTTGCCTATTATACTGAGTGTTATTCATTCTAAATAACAAGGTAAGTAGGCTTTAAATTATATTATCCAGTTCAAAGTAATTGTTACCGAGGAAATATAAAGCCATAGGAACATAAGAATTGCAGTAATGGATAAGACCAGTAGTCTATCGAGCCAAATATCTAAACTTTGACAGAGACTCAGCTAGTAAAAGAAACTCTTTAACAGATGATTATTGAACAGTGCTGCCCACAAGAGAAATTTAATGCCTCTTTTCATAAATTCTGGCTTATATATAATTATTTATTATGATAAAATAAAAGAAATCCCAAAGCCAGTTTATCTGTCTTTATCAAAAGATATGTAAGTGAATTTTTAATAGCTTTTTTATATATAGCCTTCATTATTATTTTGTATGCATATTATTCTAGCATGCAGAGATCACTGCCTGGGTTATGATTGCATTTCAAGATACAGTTCTCCACATTTTTAGGGTCGAATTTTTACTTTTCATTTTCTTTTGTAATACCTAACAATATACCACTGCTAAGCATATTTCAGGTGCATTATCAAGTGATATGATGTAGGTAGTCATAAAGGCAGTGTAGTTAGAAGTGGAAAATTACTGAAGAGAAGTAAATATCTGCTGAAAGATACTGACAGAGAAAACGCTTGCCAGTCTGAGATCTAGGCCTTTGAACTAGAAGTATCCTTGAGAAGTGCAACTTGCATCTTTGAAGAACAGCTGGGTTTCTAGAAACTGGAGATACCCTAAGATATTATTGATAAGTGCAAAGGAACTCTAATAGTAACTTACCATCTGAAAAGGTGAAAAATAGTTTGGTAAAATGTGCAAATATTTACAGAAAGTAAGAACTGGTTAAGGCCATTTGCTATTCTAACTTTAAGAAGAGGAAAATAATCTGGAAAACCAAAAACTGATGTGAAAGAACATAAAAAGCTTCATCATCTATTGGTGAAAAATGGAAATTAAGATCACCTATTGGCTGCTTAGAGTGGTGTTCTATGCCCTCTTATGTCTCTATGATATTAAATTACTTTATTTTTATTCAAAATGGAGCCTTTCTCTGAGAACTTCCCATGCTACACATACTTGGCAATTCCAGTTGTGTTCTTGAGACAGTGCTAAAACCCAGCGCAGCAGAGAAAAGCATAAGAAGATTGGCATTTCTTTAAACACTGTTTCTAACAATATACAATGTTGCAAACAATTTGCATCCACTTGAGTTTGGTGTACAACAGATTTTAAGCAAAAGTTTGAACACATCTGACCTTAGTTTTGTAGTTTTGTTAGTCTTCAGAGAACTGAATTACATGAGATACTACCTCAATGTCAGAATCATTTTTTAAAAAGAAGCAGGCAAACCCTGAAACTGGCCTTTGTGACTTTTAACTCTGTTTCATATTACACTTCTTAATGTGCTCATGCTGATGCATAGATTTAGACACTTCAGAAAGCAGTTTTCTTTCATCTGTCCATAAACAAAATTTCCTGTCAACAGAACTTCAGGATGCAAATGAATTCAGACCAATTTTTTTTTTTTTTTTTTTTTTTTTTTTTTTAGAAAGGAATACCGTGTTTAAAGCATGGTACAAAAAAAAAAAAAATTACACATCTTTCATTACAGCTGTATATAAATAATATTAATACTGTACAAACAGTCTGCAAAAAAAAAAAAAAAAAAGAAAAAAGACAAGCTTATCTAATGTAAGAAAAGAAATTCTGGATTTTAGCCATTTCTTCTATACTTAAATTTTGCAACCTACCAGAACAATTGCTGGTGTCAAAAATATATTCTGTGACAACAGTTGAAAATTTTGCACTTTGCTTTTCCTGCCTTTTTGGGTCTTTCAGATATTACTATTTCTCACACACTTTCCATTTCTAATTTTTCTATTTTAAAGTGTTAGCTATGTTAAAATGGGTCAGTGAATTAAGGGTAAGAATAGCATGTTTTCTAATAACAAAGAGATGTAGCATAGAAAGGAAGAGACTGCAGCTATATTTCTTTTGAGCATTTACCGTTAAAAGTGAATATAGTGTGTTAGACCAAGAAAGGATTTAGGTGTTAGAATAATTGTCATAAAGCTCCTGGTAGAAATCCAGTCTTTCAATGTACTCTGAGAATATAGTGAATACACATGAAACACAGGAGTATGTTGCTTATAATGAGATGTAGAAAAGTCTCCCATCAGCTCAGAAAGAGTTAACACTATTTCTGAGCTTCTTGCAAGTGTCTTCTTTAGTAGGGATTCACAATCAAGATTTTGTTTTCCTGAATTTGATAGAAATTAAGCAGAAATAAGGAAGAAATATTTGAATAGAAAAATTTGATTATATCTCTTTTATCTCATCCAGAAATACTTCTAACTAGAACATGTCAAATGTCCTGCAAAATTTCAGAAATCAGGAGCATAACTGTGACAATAAGATTGATAAGAATCTTTTGTTAATCCTGAGCAATAGACTTTCCTTAAATGCAGTGTGAAAATCTGTGAAGGTGTGATTGTTAACTTATTACCATTTACATGAAAAATCAGAAAAATAAGGTAGTTCATTATGGTTGGTTTTCTGGTTTTTTGTTTGTTTGTTTGTTTTTTTGTTTGTTTTTTTTGTGTGTGTTTGTTTGGTTTTTGTTTGTTTGTTTGTTTTGTTGTTGTTGTTTTTCAAGAAATTGCAAGATCAAGCAGACTAAGTCTAAGTGTAATAATAATTATCCTTGAATGATGATCAACTCTCCAGAAAATGAGGTTGCATATGCAAGAGTAAATATACAAAAGTTTTAAAGAAAAATCTGTGGCCAAGCTGTACTGTGTCAAAAAGGCTTAAATACAGAAAGAACAATATTTGCAAAGTTACATGAAGGAGATTCCAGAAGATTAAACAAAAAAGAAAACTGCGACATTCGCTTGTAACCATGTGTTCTGTTCTTTTTTTTTTTGTTGTTTAAAATAAAAGAGGGAATAAAAAAAAAAAAAAGCCAAGTTCAATGGTAAACCAGAAAGCTCAACAACTGTAGAAGATAATACACATGGACCATGAATGAGGGAAAATGAAGGTGAGATCCTAAAGCTGTATATTTTCACCCTAATTATTAATTTTTCTGTCAAAAGTTTTAAGACGGAACTATTATCTCAGAAGGCTCTTTAAACAAAAATATTTGTTAGCTTTCCATCTCAACTATTATTTCACGTGCTCTGCCACTGAAGTTGCCCAATGTAAAAAGATGCACTTGGAATTCAGGGATGGTTACAGTTTTTAGAGTTCAAGAAAAGTTTCACTTTTTAAATCAGTGGAAATATACTCAGGGACCATAGTTCTAACTCTTGTTTTGAAGCATCTGTAAACAAATATTGGTCATTATAAACATTAATATATTATTTTGTAATATTGTTAGTCTTTTTCTCATATCTGATAAAGATACTTCCTATGCAGCTTTTACTTTTTTACAGTACTGACCGTTTTTACTCAGACTGCATTTTCCTACTACTATGCTTTTTGACTACACCTTTTCATCACTTGATCAACTGTGATTTTCAGGTCACTCATTACATTCTGATGTTCCTTGAAGCACACATATAAAAGGTGAAAATACAACTGTGCCTCACCATCTGTCATTACATTTATAATACTGTATTTTTTATGGCACTACCTAGTGTACCTCACTTTGCATCAGTATAGATCATTTGAATATTTTAAGAAGTTAACTTCTAATTTGTTACAGACTCTGCAATAGTTCATGAAGGTCTTGCTACAGTTCAGTAGGTTTAGCTCTTTGATTCCAGAAATGGGTGATTAAAGATTTAGAAGAGAAAGACTTAAAAATAAACATTAAAACCATTCAGGATAAAATTATATTATTATGTATGTCAGTCTACCAATACTCTTGTGATTAACAAAGCTAGAGGATGTTGGCGCCAGAAAACATTTCTTATTGTCTTACTGTCTTATTTCATTGTGGGTCAGGGAGAAATGGAAAAAATTAAATATGAAATTTTGATCAGAATCAGAGATGGCAAATGAAAAGGTTTGGATATAAGGGCATTTTCATAAAAGGAGCATGAAAAAGAGTGTGTATTTTCAGTAAGTAAATGCAAGAAAGACATAATATACTCATAAAATAATAAATGCTGTATAAACAGTAACTGCAGATTCTCATCTTCCTCTGAAAATCTTCCTCTCTAATACCACTTAAAGGTACAATTAATGAAATTTAATTATTTCCAAAGAAATACAAGGAATCACTTCTACCATATCAAGAATAATTTTATTTTGGAACTGATTTTTACAGAATATATCTGATGCCACAAATTCAAAAAAATTTGGAAAAACCAGATCACCTTATATCTCCTTATTAAATAGAATGTCAACAGTTAATTCTAAAATAAATTTTTGGACTGCAGCTTAGACCTCATTCTTTCAGTTTTGCACATATATCTGTAAGTTCAAGAGGTGTCTACATGCTGAAACAGATTATTGCATATCCACCTTGATCTGAAAATGTAAGTGCTAGCTTTTGTTAGACACCAGTCTAGATGCAGCCAGCTTTCCTCTACTCTGGGGATTACTACTAAGTGGTATCTACTAGTTCATCTGCAGTTTTCAGTTAACTATCCGTTCTGTTAACAGAACTGAACATCAGGATTTAAGGTGTACTCTACTGTTTTCCTTGTCCTGGTCCCTTCAACCTGCATGGAGCAGAAGGAAGGGAGAGCATTCCTGCCCTAAAAGCAGATGAGTATGCTCTTCTCAAGAAAAAAAAAAACTATATTGAATATTAGGTGGGAAAATGGCAATGAGAGAAAATAATATATTAAAGATTCTAAAGTACAGAAAGTTTAATAGACTTGTGAGAAAGTGTAGCTTCAGGAATTATGGAAAACAGCTTTCTTGGAAACCTGGAAAGGCCTGAAAAGAATTTGCTGCAGTCTTACAAGTCCTTGAAAGCTGTTGAATTGATCAGTCCTGGAGGAAAAGACCAATCCTATAAAACTTCTGTGTTTGTTTTGTCTAGTCTGCTCACTTTTAAAAGTTACACTGCTCAAATTCAGTCTCTGATGGGAGTTTTTTTTTTTGGCTGATTTTTTTTTTTTTTCATAAGTCCTACACTTTCTATGATAGTCAATTAAAAAAAAAAAAAAGGAAGAGTAAATATGACACAATTATTCCATCTTAGTGACTACCCTCCACGTTTTTTTATCTGAACCAGCCTTGTGAACAAGATGGTACCCTTTGCACAGTTCATCTTGTTCATCTCATTTTTCTTACACTTAAAACAAAAAGGTTTTGTTTGCTGATTTAAAGAGACTAATATTGTAGTTTTCTAATTTAGCTCCTTGCTTCAACCATCGTCAAAATAGTTGATGTTATTTCTTTCTTAGTCTGACTGGTGGGAGAAGAAAAAGAACTACTCCTGAGGGCTACATAAATGTACAATGAATCAGCCAAAAGATTTGCTGTGAAATAAACACTATCACATTCTTTATAGGACTAAATCAGAAAGTTCAAGCTTTTCCACCTTCCTAGCTGCAGTGCTACCAAGCTTAATTCCTTCCAGCATTATCCCAAAGTCCCAAGACCAACTCTTAAGCCATATTCACTAATTTACAAATACTCAGCATCAAAAAAAAGTTACAGATGTAGTTCTAAATAGCCTTGACACCCTTGTTTGGTGTCTGAACAGCTAAATAAGCACGTAGACTGCCAAACATTTCTCCAGAGTAGTTATTTCCCTTTCAGCTGTACAGTTTTAATTTACATGGAAATCGTTGGTACTTTAAAGTTGTACTTGTGCATCAAGCTTGTTTGTTTTCTATCCCCTTAATATATAGTAATAAAATCCAAGTCATTGACTGGTTGAACAAATGTAATTGACTCAAAAAAATGCCATTCAGATTGAGTGCCTCAAGTTCCTCTGAACTGACGGAAGTCCAGCTGTTGGAGCTAGATCCATATCAGGTATGAATGTGTTGCATTGAACAGTACTCCACCAATTTCACATTATGGTCTACTGAATAACAGGCTGAGCTGTGTGCAACTATTTCACAAATACCATTTTTTTTCATTTGGATACATATAAGATTATAAGTGTGTATAGATTTGGATATAAGATACTTGTGTTTAATAACATGCAAAACCTATTCAAAGTACATTACTGAAACTAATGTACCAAATGTCTAACAGTTTTAAAGAGCTGGAATTTTATTATAGTTTATTTCCCTTGCCCTTTTGTGCCTTTCTCACTTTGTATTCTTCATTTAGATACTAGATACAGAAGTAAACTGATGAAATTACCCTGAACTAGTCATTCAGTCCTCCTTTTGTAGTCAACAGAGAAACAAGCACCTTGAGGCACAATTTGTCTTCTTTTAAAGTGGAAATCCATGATAAATCAGATTTTAAAACTTTTTAAAAGTCTCTTTCTTCATCAACAGTAGAGAAGGAGCCTATGGTGACAAGCAGCAACGTCCGCATTATAGATACCTAAAGTTAGCTTACTCATTTTCTGTCTTCCATGCCTTCAGGAAGATGCGGAGCATTTGAAATCCAGCCTAACCTGCAGAAGCCAAGATGCTCAGCAACTCCTGAGAAAGGCTATTAGATTCCATCTTAAAAACCAGATTTAAATATACTTTTCAATTTCTTCCTGCCTTTACCTTGATGTCATGAAAACCAAAGAATGTGGATTCTACAAAGGAGGATGGTAAGTTTTTGGTAGTGGATTGGTGCTGAAAATGTCAGCATGGCAATAACTGGAAAAAACACAACCAAAAAAAAAAGAAACCACAAAAACAATGGGGGAAAAGCATGCACACTGACCTCATGAACAAAAAGGCCTTTAACTAAAGCCCCTTCATTTTCCTTCTGGCATAGTTAAAGATGTGCTCATACTTCACCAACCTTGCTGGTATTCTTATTCCATAGGATAGAAAACTAAGGAACTTGTGCCATCAATTTACAAGGCTCAAATTGAAATTATGGGAACTGATAAAGAAAATGACTCCTGGAAATAAGAAAGGGGCTTAGTGAAAATTATTAGTTTAGAAGACAGGTTGGGAAAACAGACAGCTGGCTTTGTCAGCAGTTATATATTTCTGTCTACAGAATTAGATCAGTTGTTGTAGCATGACTTCTTCGTGTTCAGTGGATTTATGCCATGGATTGCTACAAATCAAAATTACTGACTTTAAAAACAAAGCTTGGAAGATGGATTTCTAATTCTTTATTAGCAAAACTTAAGTTTATAAATAGTTTTCGGATAACCTAGAAAAATAGGGAGACTCTCATTTACTTGGAAGATTCAATTTGAATTTAATTCCATGGAACATCCCAAGGGTGTTTGGATTTTTGCAGAAAAAAAGTTCCACCCATTCTCACTGCATCACTTCTTCAAATTGCATTGTGTAACTAACAGTCCATGACATGCCTCCCAACAAGGCTACAGCTACCTGACTTTGCAGTGGATAAAGAACACAAATGGGCCTGAAATGAGGCTCTTTCATTGCACTGAATAATTCAAAGACATTCAGTTAATGTTTTGTATATGCGCTTTTGTAGTGGTAGTATAGATGTCAGTATACAGGCAGTTAGCAAGGAAAAACAAACACAAAAAAAAAAACCAAACAAAAAAACCCCAAACCAACCAGCTAACAGAAAAAAACAAACAACTAAAAAAAAAAAAGCAAACAAAAACCAAAGCCCAACCTTTTATCAGTGTTATCTTTCCTACCTCTGCTTGTAAAACTGAATGGTGTACAAGTACAAGTCAACTAGGTGGAAAGAAAAGATCTGACAGTTCTTATAACAAATCTCAGTCTTTAACAGGTCACAAAAAAAATAAAAATCATGTTTTGGAAAAAAAAACAAACCAAACCAAAACAAAAAAAACAACAAAAAAATCCTTAGTTTATGCCACATCATAGAATCATAGAATCATGGAATAGTTAGGGTTAGAAAGGTCCTTAAGATCATCTAGTTCCAACCCCCCTGCTCTGGGCAGGGACACCTCCCCCTAAACCATGCCACTCGAGGCTATGTCCAACCCGGCCTTGAACACCGCCAGCAATGGAGCATTCACAACTTCCCTGGGCAACCCATTCCAGTGTCTCACCACCC
>JASSUY010019295.1:0-17453 GCA_032466535.1 Forpus xanthops | reverse complement strand
AAGGATACCTGGTACAGCACCACACAAACTGATGACAAGGATACCTGGTACAGCACCACACAAACTGATGACAAGGACACCTGGTACAGCACCACACAAACTGATGACGAGGCAAAATTATGAGACTGTGAAGTTTTGTGGTGCTTAAACAGTCATCAGCATAATCCAAGCAGTGTTAACTCAAGCCTGCTTCTTAATACAGAACCCCAGAGTGGTTTGAGTTGAAGGGACCCTTAAAGCTCAGCCAGTTCCAACCTCTGCCACAGGCAGGGCACCTTCCACTAGAGCAGCTTGCTCCAAGCCCCATCCAGCCTGGTTAGTTATGAGTTTTCCTTCCCTTTCCTACCATTGGCTAACACCACATCACCCAAATAGCCCCAGCCATTCTCCCATGGACAGCAGTGCCTGTACAGCACAGACAACCACCCCCTCAGCAGTCCCTGGTGCAAAATCAATGCAAACTCCTATGAAGACCTATGTTTTCCTATTGTTCCTCCATCACAATGCAGTGAACAAAAACAGACCTTGAAAAGATGCACAGATGAGACCAGATGAACTACAGGCAATATGAACAAGAAATAGGTGCGTATTGACTAACCTTCTTGCTTAAAGTAATTACTGCAGGCTGCAGCAAGGAGCTGTAGTGTCCCAGATTCCTCCAGTCATAGCTCATTGGCCTCCAGCCTGCAAGAACCTTTTCAATCAGGAGATCCTATAAAGGCCTGTTTGGTTTCATAATGGTGATGAATCTGTCTTCTGACAAACATTATTTGTTTGCTATGAGGATGCCCAGCTCAGACAGTGTCAGCTTTATCCATACATTTTTCAGTGGTGTGTTAATCACTCTATTGCTTTATCAATGTTCCCATATTGGGCAATTACCTCCATCTGAAGAACACTTGCTAATCGTCCCTGCTTGGGAGGCTGCGCATCAGTGATAAATCCCATTAGAGCAGCAGTGCAGTGGTTCTATCAGAAAGCAATAATCAGCTGTAAGACAGCAGGAGAAAACCAAAATAAAATGCTGCGTTCTCAAGTGTGGGAAATCACACCACACCATGGCATGTTGCTCCTTATAAGAAAACTCCGTTGGATGGGAGAAATACACTTGTCCTTAATGATCCAGAGTGCAACACTCAGTGAAATCTGCCTGTTCAGAGGTGGAGCTGCTGGGAATTAGCTGCAGGAAGCAGCTCCCTGGGGATTGCCTGCTGGCCCTGCTGAAACGGGACTTCTGGCCCAAGGATGTCTGTTATGACAATGCTGTTCGCAGTGGTCATTAAGGATCCTGGTCCACAGAGCAGCTCTGATGTCCACAGGACACACCAGGCTCAAGATCAAGGCAGTCACTGTCTTACAGAGGGAGATGTAACACCAAACCTGTGCAAAACTGCACCCAGTACCAGGCTTTTCTTCATTTTCCTTTACTTTCCTTCCTTTCTTTTCCTCCCTTTACTTTCCTTTCTTATTTCCTTTCCTTCTCTCCTTCCCTCTCCTCTTCATTTCTTCCCCTTCCTTCTCATCTCCTCTCCTCTGCATTTTCACCTCTCCACACTCAGCCTGGCAGTCAGAGAGGAGCGGTGGTACCCGAGGTCCTCATCCAGCTGAGGAGCAGAGAGCTCTGCAAAGGGACATCCTGCTCTGCTCTGCCCCAGGCCCGGGGGAGGGAAGCCAGGAGGAATGTGCCTCATCTCCTGAAGAACCAAGGCCTGGGGAAAACGAATGTAAGCAACGGAGCGATTTGCTCCTAATTCAGAAACTTCAGAGCTCTGCTGCTGTGAAATTGGTTATAATGAAGCAATTTCTACCCCTGCGCTGAAGAGGATGGACATGTGGGCCAGGAGCAAATCGAAAGCCACTCCAACAGAATCATCCCTCTTGAAGAGCCATCAGCACTGCGGCTCAAGTGCTTTCAGGGCATGTGAGGTACCATCCATCCATCCACCCCTGCTGCACTGAGCCAGGAAACCCAGATGGTGCTTGAGCTCCTCTCATGCAGGACTCGGAGAGTGAGATGCTCCCATTTGCCTCCCAGGAGAAAAATCACATCTCAGTACTTAAGCAGAGAAGGGAAATGGGGTTTATAAACCTTTAATAGGCTGAAGCTCTGCCTGCGAGGCCTCTGCCCCACAGGGAGCACCAGCAAAGGCTCAGTGGGTGCAAAGGGTTTAGTCCACAGAGGGACAACAGCCACTCCTGCACTGAGCTGAGCACTCACCCTAATGAGCTACCACTTACATCAACAAACTGTATTCATGTTAATGTTCTCCCATTTATGCCACAGTCTTTGTGCTTTTGCACTCCACTTACCTGATGGTGGCCACCAAAACAAACAGGGGCTTAATACTGAAGCAGTAGCATCTCTGTACCCCCATGGACCGCAGACAGGAGGAGCAAAGCTCAAGCTGGAGCTCACTGAAGCCCAGATGCCGCACAAGGGATGCAGGGGAGGGTGGACCCTTGGCTGAGTAGAGCTGATGGGTTTGCATTGAAAACATACAGAACAGTTTGGGTTGGAAGAGACCTTAAAGCTCATCCAGTGCTGAGGCGCTGGCACAGGGTGCCCAGAGAAGCTGTGGCTGCCCCATCCCTGCAGTGTTCAAGGCCAGGTTGGATGGGGCTTGGAGCAAGCTGCTCTATGGAAGGTGTCCCTGTCTGTGGCAGGGGTTGGAGCTGGAGGAGCTTTAAGGTCCCTCCAACCCAAACCAGCCTGGGATTCTGTGATGCTCAGTCCAGGACATGTCTTGAACTCACCTACTTCTGCCAGCAGCTTCAGCTGCTCCCAGCCTGAACCATCCTGGGAGCATCAGAGGAGGTCAAGTAAATCTTCAAGTTTATAATAATACTAATTATACTATGTAATACTAATTATACTCATACATATACCATAATAATAATAATAACAAAGACATCATAAGGACCAGCACACTTCTGTCCCACTGTGTGGGGGCAGTGCCTTAGCATTTGTCAGACACTTGATACCTTTTTGCTTTATTACTGCAGAGAATCACCCAGGAGCGGGCTGCAGCACTCAGAAAGCCTTTCTCTGGGTTCATATTTAATTTAACAATCTAATCTAATTCCTTAGTAGCCTTTCCCTTCTGTTAAATTAACACTTAATTCCTTCCTTACTGTTTGAAAGAATCCATATCTGTGGTCAGCCAGAGAAGATGAAATCGGATATTATCATTCTGGGGGTGTTGTGCTGCATACAAGTATGAGCACTGTGGGTTTTTACATGCATTTTGAACTTTTAATTCCCTTTAATACCACTTGTTGTGTATGACAACCTCATTGCAAACTGGCGTAGAGATTCACAACCATGGCCCATGCAGAGACCAGGGGCAATCAGAGGGCTCAGCTCTGCTCCCAATTCCAGCCTGCCCACTGTGTGCCCTCCTGAGCATCACCAGCACATGGAGCGATATTCCAGGCCATCCACACCCTCCAAAACATGACCTGGGAGCTGGTGCCATGGCAGAGGGGCAGCATCCGAGGGCGGATGTGCCAGATGTGCCTTTGGAGTGATACAAAAGAACCTTTTCTTCCGCACATCATCCCCTCTTGCTGAGCGACCCCTCACTCCTATCACTGAATTCCTTGACCCTTCACTTCTTTAGGGCTCTCACACATCCTGCATTGTGCAGCCAGACTTGACTTTTCCCACCGCTGCTGAGCCAGGTCCTCTCCCACCCCACAGGCAGCCCTGCCCCTGCTCACACCATCCCTCACCAGCTCCACTCTTCTCACTTTTCATCACCCTATGAGATGATGGATGAGTGACCACTGCACTGCTCCCCTGCAGACCCCAGAGCCATTGCCTGGGCTGGCAGCTTGCTGGGATGTGCTTGTTTTGGTGTGTACCCATTCCAACCCAAATCCATTCCATGAACTCTCCTGCTCACTCATAGGTGCTATGCACTGAGATGAGTGATGGCAGCTGGAAACCCCTCTGCCCTGTGCACCGGCTTTCACTGCAGCATCTTCCCCCAGGACAGCAGCCTCAGAGGGCAAACTTTTCCTACCCAGCTGTGATCCTGAGCTCTCACCCTCTGGGCAACATGCTCCAGGGCTCCGGTGGTCCTTTTGCTGCAGGTGGTGGCACTTGCCATTGCTCCACATTGGCAACCAGCCCTCAGGGACCATCCTGATGAAAGAGGTTGAGATGTGTTCTATTCACTCACCAAGCCCCTGAGCTCCACTCCTGCACTCCCTAAATGAAAAAGGCAGCTTTAATTTGGTGAAGGCAGCTTTAATCCTGCTGGAAGAGAAAACCCATCCGGAGTTCATTTAGCACAGTTGGGCAGAGCCCTGTATGTCAGCTCTCACACCATCAGACACTTAGTGAGAGGCAACTCCAGTTGGGAATTAACCCATTTTGCAGTTACTGCTAAACCTCTGGGTGTAAATCTTTGAAAGGAAGTACCTGAATCCTCATTCCTGGTCCTTCCGAGAGATGTCAGCCTCAAAGCAGGTTCCTTTCTCCAATGGCAGCTTCAGACCTTCTCTAAGGTAGGAGGGATCCATATCCCCGGGGGCCCCAGGCCATCAGACCCATCAGGCATCCCAGGACCATTGGCCTCAAGGGGTTTTCTACACATAGAAGAACTCTTTTTGTCTATTTCCCTCCCTCCACGGGTACAGCTGAAGCTCATTTCCATTTATACCAACCCTTTATTCCTGAACAACACTGTTCTGACAGAGAATGGAGGAGAACTGCGGAGAGGTTTGTGTATCGTAAGGTCACAGCAGGCTTTTGCTAACAGAAGCCACAGGTAGTGTGGCCAGAGACACTAAATGACATTAAGAGTCTGAAGTGTTCCATTAAATATCATTTCAAAGTGATACTCACCCAGCTTGGGAAGAGGATGGGATTTACAACAGCTAATCCTTTGTGAAAAGCCTGTGTATTAAAGAGCAATATTCAATGCAACCACACATCCTCTTGATGACCTCATTAGTCCATCCCCTTGCTAAAAATCCTCTTGGCTTGTCTCTGGGAATACAGTAACTCTCATTAGCAAGTCACAGTTAGTCTTATCTAATACAACAGCACAGACTCACAGACATGGGAAGCACATCAAAGAAACTTAAACGGTGGCTTTGTGCCTGAGTAGCAAAAAATAGTCAAAGGAATGAGGTATTTTCTGGTGAGAATATAACAGGAAAACCCCCAAACCACCACATGCAAAAGCTACCAATTGGATGGGGCTTGGAGCACAGCTTTCTAAGGGAAGAGGAACCACGGAACACAGACACCTGCAGGTGACCACTCTTCAATGGGAATGAGGAATTTCACATAACCTGGCTTTTCCCAGGTTTTCTTCCCAACATTCTTGTCCCTGTTTCAAAACACAGCAAAAGGAGAACCCTGCCCCAGGTGTCTCAGTCACTCGGTGCTGGTTCCTTTGCATGGATACCAGCCTGGCCTATGCAGGTGGTTTATGGAAACAAGCACTTTTGGCAAGTGCTGCTTTTTATCCAGATGCTTTTCTTATTTAGGTACCATCATTGCAAAATTCACTAACTCAGGATCTAGAGAAAAAAAAGGCAGCTGCTTTGCATCGTGACACTACTGACCGTAGCCAGTATAGAGCAGTAGCAGTCATTTTTCTCCTTCTTAGTAGCTGGTGCAGTGCTCTGCTTTCAGCCTGGGAACAGCGCTGACAACACCGATGTTTTTAGCTGCTGCTTAGAATGCTTTGTCTGACCAAGGACTTTCTGAGCCTCATGCTCTACCAGGGAGGAGAGGAAGCTGGGAGGAAGCAGAGACAGGACACCTGACCCAAACTGATCAAAGAGGTATTCCATAACACAGCACATCACATTCAGTATATAAACTGAGGGCAGTCACCTGGAAGGGTTGGATCACTGCTGGGTCAGGCTGGGTATCAGACGGTGGGTGATGAGCAGTTGTATTCTCTTCCTTTGTTGTTTCCCTTATCATGATTATTACTGGTGGTAGCAGCAGTGGTTTGTGTTACACCTTAGTTATCAGGATGTTCTTATCTCAACCCCTGGCAATTACATTCTTTTCATTCTCCTCCCCATCCCTCCACGAGTAGGGTGAAGAAAGAAGGGGGAGTGAGTAACTGCGTGGTGCTGAGTTACAGCTGGGCTTAAACCACGACAGTTTCTTATGCTATGGTTAAAGATGTTAATGAGCATCAAGTCGCTTCACACTGCATCACAGCAGAACAGTTTGCAGGTTTGGGCCAATCTCTGATGTTTGCTTTTCACTCCTGTTGGGGAGGTGTTAACTAATGACACTGTGAACACTTTAATCCAAGGGAGGATTTAAGACAAAACCTCAAAGATTATTTTGATCAAAGCACTACATTTAATCCACTCTGCTGTGCCTAACACTAACGACAAAAAGACATTCCAAAATCACTCTTCCACTTTAAGTATAATAGCTAACGAACCACTGACAGAAATCTGCATTGTGGCTGTATGCCATCTCCTGGGCTATTCTCAAGGCTCAGACACAGAACTTTGACATAGGTTCATAGACTGGTTCCACCTTCCACTAGAGCAGGTTGCTCTAAGCCCTGTCCAACACTGCCACAGATGGGTCATTCATAACTTCCTTGGGCAACATCCTGACTTCTAACCATCTCATAATGAACCCACTCCAAGCTTCTTCTGAATGTGAAGACTCCCACTATTCCATAGGGAACAGTGGAGCTCCTCTTCCCCAGCATACAAACAGCAGGTTATACTTACATTATCCAACAGGAGTTGCAACTACTGCAACTACTTTTTGGTTTAATTAATATACCATGAATAGATTTCTGGGAATTTAAACTCAAGCAGGTTCTAAAATCTTACCTTTGAGCTGGAAAAAAATGTATTGGTAGCACAGGAGACTTCAATGACTGAGACATTGTAGGCAGCATTTCCCATCCGGGGCTTTGCACAGCATCAGAAGAGCATCCTTAAGGTGACAATTCATATTGCTCAGGCTGCTTTAGGAGTATCCCTGTGATCACTTCTGCAGTGGTTTCCAGAAAACCAACCTTCCCACCCAGACATACAATGCACATCCTGGGGCCAGCGAGGCAGAAGAATCAAACCCAATGCACTAATGATGTAGCTCAGACTGAACAGCTGCAGTTAAAAGTTTTATTGAACAAAAGAAGGTAAAACGTGGTAGTCCAAGTCCACTGAGCAAAAGCAGCTCCCACTGGAGCTGCACCTTGTGCTAAATAACCTTATTAACAGAGACTATACGGAGGACACATTATGCAAGTTATCTCAACAGCAAAGGAGAAAAGGCAGATTCAGTTCAATCCGATGGAACGATTTGGTCAAGTTCAGTGGCTTAAGTTAATGTTTCTAGCCCTTATCTACCTATATTCAGTACAGGCATACAGCAGAATATGCAACTGCACTGAATTCCCATTAGTTAATAATGTGCTCCCATGCAAGCGGAAGCCAAGTCCTGGAAAAAAATCCAACTCAAAAACCCCAAACATTTTAAATACCTTTTGTTTGAAGCATCATTCAACTGGCTCCGGAAAAACACTTGATATATGCTATAAAAACCCCCCAACCTCTGCAAGGTCTGCCCCCTGTGTAGTGCTGATAGTTTAAAATCACTTTATCTCTTCCCTCTGCCTAAGAAACTTCATATGCTGAAAGTACCCACAGCTCAGGTGGGCAAACAGATATGTCAAGATGACTCTGTGAAGAGAGGGAGGTAAGCTCAGGCCCTTTGGCAACTCCCTGTCATAGCTTACATTGATGTGGGTCTACCTCCCCTTGTCACCTGCGGTCAAAACGGGAAGGAAAAAGGATTTAACTCTGAAATTTGGTGAAAGAACATGGTCAGTACAAATTTAACTCGTTGGGCTTCCAAATGTCAGCTAGAAGGTACCTCACACCCAATACACAACATCAATAACGTACCTAGTTCATACATTTTACAGACAATATCTTCTCATTTGTTAAACATTTGGCTCAGGTGAGTACACGGGGGTTTGGAACCACTTGACAAACATTCTAGGCCAAACAAACAGCACAAATAAGGTCAAAGTCTTTTTGTTTTCCAGTAATCATAGGAAACGCTGTAGGCTAAGCCTAACAGAAACTACTGAAGAAAAGGAACAGACTCCATGATGCAGTGCAGAGGTGTTACTACAACATCATAAGTCAAGGGATGTTCTAAGGTGCTGACAGAGGAGACTCTCTGGATGGTGACCCTGTATTGTCCTCCGGGGGGAACACGGTGAGAGTGCAGGCTCGGATGCCACCAAGTGATTCTGGAAGGTCAAACACTTTATGCCACTCATCCTTTTCTGGATCATATTTCTGAACTATTTCCACCATGCACCGATTATTCCAAGAATATCCTCCAACAACATAGATTTTATTCTCAAAGACAGCAACCCCAACATCACTTTGCCCACGCAACATGGCAGCGATTGGAGTCCACTGGTCTAGAGTCGGTGAGTAATATTCACAGCTTAGAACATCATCATAATCACTGGTGCCTCGAAAGTGATTCCCACCAATAACATACAGCTTGTCTCCTACAGTACACATGCAGTGCAGACCTCTGACTGTGGTCATCGGAGCTTTCTGGGTCCATTTGTCTGTGTCAGGGTCAAAACACATAAGTTCCTTTTGGAAAGTATCGTGGGTAATTCCGCCTGGAGATATAAAGCACATGTTAGAGCACAGCTCAGTGTCATAAGCTCAGTTCTTAGTGGACATCCCTTAACATGGGATGAACATATAGTTCTGGATCTCTGACAGACAGGTTGAACCTTCTTTCAAAACTGAGCAGACAGCAGGTTCTCAGAACACCTCTTGCTCCAGTTTGGGAAAGACTGGAATGAAACTATAACCTCAGTGACATTGGGAATGAGTATATTACAAACGCAAGACCAGAGCAAGTAAGCACATCATTCACATATTAAGATGAGAGCTCCCTCTTTTCCATTATCTCAATGAAAGCAGATCTTCTTCTTTTAAGTATTAATATTACCAATGCTTCCCAAAACATTTCAAAGTGGATGTGTTCAATGGTTATCACTACGTGAATGTCCATGTGTGGTGCTGCCACAGAAAAATGTATTCTGACAGTTAAAGGGAATAATGGTTTTGGAATTCAGAGCTGTTATTTACTATGTAAATGCATAATATTATCTAAAAAAACTTCCTCTGACTGTGCAGTCTATCTACTGCTTGACTGCCTTCATATGAAATTGCAGCACTGCTCAGCATAGCAAACCTACTGCAACCAGAGCCTAATTTTCACTGTCTCCCACTGAAATAGAAGTCAGGTAAGCACTTGTTCCAGAGAGATAATGTGATCACAGGAATTACTCACCTGAAATATACATTAATCCCCCATACACAGTTCCAGCATGTCCATAGTGGGGTTCATTCATCTTCGCAACATAACTCCATTCATTCATTCTGGGATTATAACATTCCACAGTGGCTGTTTAAAACAGACGAGAATACAACACTGTTGAAGCTGGCCTGGCAGTTTGGATTCAAGTGCAGAGGCAGTAACATATTCATAGACACAGGAAGCATCAATAAGAAACACTGTTCAACTGAGAGAGCACCAAGGGAATTATTGAGCATTATGTCGAGACATGATACAGGGAAAGCTTGAGCTTTGTCCCAGAGGAGCAAAAAGGAAGACAAAACCCTCTTGCATCTTTGCCTTCCACTTATCTCATTCCCATTACCACTTGGCACAGGACCCATCCTGTGGGACAGCAGTAGGTATGACAGCAGAGACAGGGGAGTTCAGCTTTTGAACCCTTGCCTCGGATACAAGCAGCGTCTGCTGTAGAGCGGGAACAAAAGTCAAACCTGTTGCCAAGGGGATCAATTCATGTGGTAACCAGATCAAACCCAGGTCCTCAGCAAAGTCCCACCCAGACCAGGTTTCCTCCTTGGTATCTCACAGGGAAATGCCCTCAAAGCTGGCAGCACTACTGACCTCCCATTGTCCTGAACGCCCACAGCAACATACAGCTCAGTATATGCAAGACACCAATTCAAGTTCCCACATTTACTTGAGGAATCGGTCCTTCACCAAACACTTCCACAGTCCAGCCTCCTTGTCACCACGTTTCCCACCTCAGCCATTTGAAATGAGCCTGGAACTGCCCTTCACCTTACACACGCCTACAGGGAGAGCCAAGTCTGCACAAGGAAAGGTATGAAAAGGCATTCAAGCATTCTTCTAGAATGAAGATGTTTAAAGTCAGGCTTGAATCACAATATTTCAGTGGTTTTCCCACTTGATAACCTGCAGACTTTGTATGTCCACCAAAGACCTGCACAGCCACAAAGCCAGAGAACGCTGAGGACAACCTCCTGCCCAAATAAAGGTATAGGCACAAAGAACTGATTCCATAAATGACACCTAAAATTAAATCCAAGAGTTGTATTTGTGTGCTGCCATCTCGACACCACAATTCCCATTGCAGTATCTGCCCAAAACAAACCTCCTTCTTGTACAAATTGTTCACCCATTGCAATATTTGTTTCGGAAAAGGAAAGCTCCTTTCTACTCTGCTCTATTTAACAGGCAGAAGAAAAGAGATGAGAAGAAATTTCAAGGACAGAGAAAACCACATTTGATGTGCAAGAAATTACAGGTGTCCCAGCTCTCCCCTGGCAGGAGGCCCAAAATCAACTTTCTGCCTGCTTGCACTGAAACAAAGGCATCCTCTGGCCCACAGTGCTTCCATTCGGTGTGAAGTGAGGAGCTTCCATGTCCAATACACCACGAGTTCAGGAAGAGCAGAGTACGTGCAAAGCACTGGCAAAGCCAGCCACAACTAGATCAACAGGACGTCAATACTGGACAACTACTCATCTCACTCTACACTACAGATTGCATTTAAGAGAGAAACCCCAGCCAAAGATCACTTTAGCAAGAGAAGATTAACACATGCAGACATTGGTACACACTGCTGCCATCACTATCATCATGTCATAAAGACTTCAGTTGTCTGAGAGAGGATCCAAGATCCTTCACTTTCTGATATGGCTTCAAAACTCCCTTGAACAGTACACCTGAAGCACAGTCTGACAAGAGTGTTTGACACAGTCCTGTTTGACAGTATTGCAGACAAACCACCCCAACTCCAATCTCAAATCCACCTCACAGAACAGCACGGGTCACTCAAACTGACAAAAGCCTCCTGTTCTCTTTGCTCCCTTGCAAGGTCATTCCATTGCTGCTTTGACAAGATCTTCCTTCACACTGAAAAGGAAACAAACATTTAAAATTCCTGCTGTTAAAGGTGCCCATCAATTGAAGAGAGGTATGAAGAAGGTCTGTCTATACATCAGCAGACAGAGCACAGCTCACAGGCACAAAGGAACTGCCACTACACTGAACCTAAGTGTATATCCTGTATGGCAGGAGACTGCTGGATTCATCCTCCCAACAAGCATGAATGACTCCAATCAACTTTATTTATGTTTGACAGTGATCTGTTCATTACCATAACCCAGGGAGGACAGCCCTCATCTTAATAGAACAAAGCAACCTCAAAAAGACACAAAGCTTTGGCAGTCCCAAGGGATGCTCAGCCTGTGCTCATTTTATAGTACCAGCTGTGATGCTATTCAAGAACAAAGATATTTAGCACTTCTCTGTCGGTAGTTTCTAATGCGTCTTGAGGTTTCTTACAGCAGCACTTATCAACTAGGTGTGATGTCCCAAACCCAAGGTCTTCATTTTGGTCTATTCTTTCTATAATAGAGCTTGCTTCTGTAGAACCCAAAGCTGATTTGGTTAAATTAAACAGAGTCCTGAGTAATTCTGCTCTTAACATCGCAAGGAGACACTTCAAAGTAAGGGATAATCCAGTCCCAACCAACTGCCACAGGCAGGGACACCTTCCACTAGCACCGGCTGCTCCAAGCCCCACCACAACTCAGTTCATCTCCCAGATCCATTCACCACACAGTGATGTGCACCACACGTGTGCACGTTCACTCCTCTTTACCAATAAGCCCAAAGCTCCTCAGTGGCATGTGCTGTTCAGACAGCAGCCGTTATTGGCACCAAAGCATGTCGTACTGAGGTGGAAACAGGTATTTACAAGGTTCTCAGAAGATATGAACACTTTTTAGGAGGGCTGGAGAGAGGGTCTTAAAAAAGTGTAATTGTCATAGCAGAAAATGGCAGGAGAAAAGAAAGAAATTCATTTTAGTAACTTTAACCCTTTGCCCCTTTTCCATAAGAGCTGATCTTCCGGAAAGCTGAATTCAGGTTTGGGGAATTTTTCTTCTCTAACAAGAGATTGAAATTAGTTTGAACCCAAGGGCAACTTCTTTAATACCTGTCCAACACGTATCTGACCTTCTCTTCTCTGTAAAGCTTAAGAGTTTCTCTCATCTGAACAGAACGGGAAGTTGAAGCTGGATTTCATCCTTTGGCTGTCAAGGTTTATGAAAGAAACATGAAAATGCAAAGTGACTTGCTTCACAATTAACAGGAAAACAGAAGCAGCCCCAAATCAAAGCATCAGACAGCTACAACATGTAGCACTTACAGAGTGCTCTTCCTGCAGAATGATCCAGTGACGTTTCTCAGGGCTGCAGAAAGCACTGCAGCATTTTAATGGGATCTTTACAGCAGAGTTTTAGACAGGTGATAGATTTTGTATTTTAATTAAAGCTGCAGAAGAGCTGAGGTCAGCAGAATGACACTGCTTCATCTAAGAAGAGCACTGTGCTTCCAGCCTGCTGCACACGCAGCACTGCCTCAGGGACACTCTTATTTCATATTGATTTGGTCAGACTTGAAACTTCTTCACAGACACTCTAATAATCCTGCTCTGTTTCACTGGTACAGGACACAGGGGCAGCAATCTGGTTATCTGCCATTAATTCATACCATTAGGAAATAGCTTGATGAAGGGCAGGTTTTCTGATACTCAAGATAAAGACACATCAGTTTCTACACTTGGTATCCCACTTGCTCTGAGGATGTAAAGTGATCTGTAAGAAAACCTCAGGATCTGCATCACAACATGGCTGTGTAGAGAAAACAAGTTGCTGCAACAGTTTCCCTTGGTTTTTGGAAACAGGAGGCATTTTTAAACATCTCATTTCATCAAACATCAGAATGGATTTTCAACTCCTAGCAAACCCAGCCCAGTTTGTGTAGTGGAAGCAATGCACTATGTTTCCTAAGACAGACTGCGATATGATCGTGAAACAAAGTGCATGTGTGAATGACTGAGATGGATCAATTAAAATAGTCACAGATGCTGCAGTATAGATTAGGTACTGTGCTGTTTCCATTAAACACGTTTCCCATTGCACTCAAAAGACCTCCATGTGTTCTAACAAGTACATCTCAGCAGCAAGAGCTGCTTGCCACAAAGACTTGACAAGACACAGTTACACACTGGGCTGAAAGCAACAAACAAAATAATCATAGAATCATGGAACAGTTAGGGTTGCAAAGGACCTTAAGATCATCTAGTTGCAAACCCCCTGCCAGGGGCAGGGACACCTCCCACTAAACCATGCCACCCAAGGCTATGTCCAACCCGGCCTTGAATCTGCTTTAGATATAATATTATGTTAAAATCCAAAGCAGGATGACTGCAACATTTCCATTTTAAAGGACAAATTTACAACTGATTCTACACTTCCAGAGCTGACTGCAGATGTAACCCACTATGGCTCTGGAAAATGCAGTGCATTAATGTAGATCATCCTCTATAAACTTCTGTTACCTTACAAGCTATCACCTATTCATTCCTTGTTTCCAATCACCTTATTCCCCTGAAATCAATGTTTTGGGGGTATTTTTGGTGAAGTAAAACAAATCATCATTTGCAAGGGGAAAGGAGGCAGCAGAAGAGAGTCACATCAACAACTATGTAGTCTCAAAATCACAGGGAAGACATTGTCAGTAATTAAGAAGTAAAGAATGTCAGGAGAGCTGAACCTCAGGGATCTGTGACTGAAATGAATCACTCAGCCACCAGCATTCCAAAATGACTACTCCAGAAGTAGTATTGCGGCTTTCTAAATGCACCCTTCACCCAACAGTGAGTTTTAGTTAGGAAGTGAGGACTCTCTCAGGACTGAAACAAGTAGGTTTTTCTTAGCAGAAGTCATGATGGCTTTTGTATGCATTTACTATACACATACACATGCAGACACAGTCCTACTGCATGCTTGATGGTAAAGGTGAAGAACTGGATATTATGCATCAATACATGAGATGTATGTATTTGGACTTTTTTGTTGTGGAAGCCCTTCTGAAATTAACACTAACAGTATCCAGACACATTTTTCTCCGTATTTGCAGTATTTCCAGAAAGAAGCTGCTCACCAACACCTTCCACTCGTGTCCTCTCCACCCATTCTCAGGGCAGCATGGTATTTCCATGCCAAAGAAGCAAGGCTAGAAGCCATGCTTCAGGAGCAGCACTCACCTAGCTCACCCGCTGCATTTCGACCACCGACTGCATACAAATGTCCTTTGAGGGCACTTAGGTGGAAGAAGGTGCGCTTCTCATTTAAAGATGCAACTTGCATCCACTTGTTGTAGCGAGGATCAAATCTGAAGACCGTGTCAACCGCCGTCTTCCCTTTTGTGTCGTAATTGCTCTGTCCCCCGACCACGTAAAGGAAGTTTCCAATCACGGCGATGCCATGCTGGTATCTTGGTGCATCCATGGGAGCCAAGGACTTCCACTCGTGGGCCTTCTCATCATACATCCGGAGCTCCTTGCTGACAACCAGCTGCTGCCTTAGCACCCCTCCCAAGGTCACCAGGTGAGTGCTGTCTGACCGAATGGCAGTTCTCTCTGACTGCATCACTGGTTGCATGTACGGCATCATTTGGTAATTGCTGGCTTCCAAAAGCAAGTTTACACAGGTATTGTCAGTCCTCATGAAGTCCACTGTCTGAACATAGTTAATAAGATCCTGGGGAGTCATCAGTGGAAACCTGATGTTCTTCATCAGCTTCGCAGCATACTCCATCCGGGGCTCCTCATACCGCAGCCAGCGACAAGCGGCCTTGAAGAGCTCGAGTTCAGTGCAGTGCTTAAGGCTATTACTTGAAAGCACAAAGGCAAGACGTTCAAAGGGGAGTTTCACAAATTCACCAGTACTTAATAATGCTGGGAAGTTCTTCAGGATGAAGTTATTAACGTATTTATCCACTTCCGTGAGGTTGTATGTGTTGGCAATGCGCCCAACCTCCACACAGTTTTCCAAGGAAACCTATCAAGTAAACAGAGGAATCAAAACACTTCTTTAATTTGGCATCTCAATGACAAGGTAGAATGTAATGAACACTATAGATCAGCAGTATTTCAATGCTTTACAGTACTCAAGGTGACTTACACATGAACAAATAAATATTCAATGTGATGTGGCGGTATTCATAACTGCAAGGGAAGACCCAACTTACTCCTTCTTTTGAAGGAAGAAATGAGGCAAGTGAAAACTAGCTGATATATATTGTGTCAAATGCACTATACAGTGCTGGTACAAAGCAATTATATGCACTTCATCTTTGAAAAGCTCTGCAAACATCTTTGAGACACACACATGGAAAATACGGTTAAGTGAGAAGTGATCAGACCAAGGTTACACAGAATAAGGGAAAAGTAGGTCTAGCCATGAGGCATTTTCTAGCATTATTAAAAATGTATTGTCATAATGCAAAGACACATTTCAGACAATCTTTTTACAGCGTTTAATCCCATTAATACATTTCTTAGAAATGACCAAAATTAGATTTTTAGTAAATCAAGATGGTGCTCTTACAGGATATGTTCAAAGTTCAATACATGTCAAAGTTAAGACAAATGCAGTGATTTTATAGAGCATTTTAAATAGCTTGATTATTTTTAAACACTCAACTTAGGAGGATTTCCCCTATAAATACCCAGCACATGAAACAATTCAGCTGTATGGCCCACCCCCTAATTTAATTCAGTACTTGGGTGACTGTATCTTGGTGACCATCTCTCTCACACTACTGCTGCATCTACCTTTCTTACATCTTCAGCTCCTAAACTTCCAGGGTCACTTGGGCCCCACTGCAGAGGGAGGAAATCGATGGCAGGAATGGGACATAACTTTAAGCAGGTCTCCAGTGAACCCAGCCAAGTGATTTCAGCCAGCTTGATGGTACACATGCAGAGCAAGTCCACTTTCAAATGCCTCTTGCTGATTATTGCAGCCTTTCGGCATTCAATCCTTATTCGAACCCAAGCTCCATTTACAGATGTGCTTTCTAGCCTCTGTGCATGTCAGTCCTGCTCAACGACTTCCACAACTGTGATTCTCATTATATCTGTAATACCTAAAGAATTTAAGCTTCCAAATCTCATGGTTATTTTTAAAAAGATTATAATGACTGAGGACCATGACCTGATTGCAGCCTAAGAATGTGCAAACCTTCAAATGACCTTCTGGGCATGACAGAGATTACAAGATTTAAATACTGTATAACTCAATCTGATCATTGACCTTTAATACTATACAACTTCAAGGTCTAATGAGTATGGGAACAAGAGATTTTCATTAATTCACTAGAAACTGATCTGCATTAGGCCATCCAAAGTCTTCATTCATGCATCCCAAAATGCTTTTAGAAAGCCAAAGGTTCAAATCTTATTCTTCATCTCCAGGAACAGCAATCCTGTAATCAGGTCCTATCTATAATGAACTTGTGGCAGACTGTCAGAAGTTCTTATTACAAAAATATCTGTGCAAGATACAGATGGAAATCATTTTTGTATTGCAAGACAGACCACATTGTTTATATCCAGATATGATGACACCAGCCAGCAATGACCTATAAAACATTCACTGACACTGAAGAAGCTTTTTTACTTTAACTGAGTCTGTATCAATCTCATTTCTGTACATTTCAGTTTAAGATTTTTAATTTAGAGGCAAAGAATGGTTTGGGTTGGAAGGGATCTTAAAGTTCATTCAGTTCCAACCCCCTGCCATGGCAGGGACACCTTCCTCTAGAGCAGCTTGCTCCAAGCCCTGTCCAACCTGGCCTTGGTCCACGGTATTCAGATTGCAGTGGGGTATTTAGCCGTACTGCAAGGACACATGCCCATTATGAAGTGCCCAACCACGCACCTAGTTGCTGTATTATCCTCACTAGATTATAATGTAAATCTATGCAATGGAATGTAATCCTGGAATACTGACATTTGAGAAATACATTGACAAGTGTCAATGACTGAAGAACATGATAGGTTGAAGGAAGTGATCTTGCCCCTCTAACTCTGCTCTTGTGAGACCTCACTTGGAGTACTGTGTGCAGTTCTGGGGTACTCAACATAAAAAGGACATGGAACTGTTGGAACAAGCCCAGAGGATGCCACGAGGGTTATCAGGGGACTGGAGCACCTCCTGTATGAAGACAGGATGAGAGAGTTGGGGCTGTTCAGCCTGGAGAAGAGAAGGCT